>VDFB02270651.1:536854253-537035341 GCA_007258455.2 Sequoia sempervirens | reverse complement strand
TGGGGAATTTTGAAATGCAGTTGAAATTTGGACTCAAATGAAAATTTGTATCTTAATTGCATTTCGAGTTGGAAGCTTGTATGCTCCCTTGTTCAATAAAAGGGAATTCATGGCTCGAATGCAGGGTTCTAATTTTGGAGTCTTCAGGTGTAATATGTGAATTGGTAGAAATTGGAAGAATACCAGAAAATAGGATAGTGGAATTGTATTGGTTTTGAGCTTTACATATGAAAATCTTAAATGGTTTTGTAGAAATTACTGATATTGAAGCAAATTCCATGCATAATACATCAACTCTTCTTTGTAAACCATTTTTCATGTTTTGAATGTAATATCAAGTATATTTTGTTCATCTTTGAATGTTTCATTTGAATGCATGCTTTCATTTTTGCTTTGGTTCAATGAATCAACTAAATGTTTAAATGAGATCACATGAATTTGTGAAGACTTTCTGAGAATTTGGTAAGAAGTGATGTGCTATGTATAGATAGTTTTCATGATGCAATTCATTATGGAAATAGTCCACAATTATCAGATTTAAAGAATTTCTATATGACAGGTTGTAAGATGCATGACTCCATTGCCCAATCGATGAAGACACTAGTCTATTTGTCTTGGTATTAGTCATTTGAGTGATAGTTATATATTGGACCATTGATTTAGGGTTAGAATACAAATCTCTTAAAATTCATCTACAATGAGGCATGTGTGTGAGGTATTTTCCTTGTTCCTGGTAAACTGATGGATATTTGCTTGAAGATTAGCCAACCTTTGAGTGAATTATGTCGTTTACCCTTCATAGGAGTTGATTTGTGATTTTCTATGTCATTTCATTTAGGATAGTCAAATTAAATGTTAGAAGGAATACCTTCCTAGGTCCCATAGAGCCTAAAGTGTAGAAGATTTCAATCCTTGATTGAATCTTGTCAGTTGGCCATGTTCACTTTAAGGGTCTTGAATATAGGAGATGACTACTCTTTAGAGATTCCTTAGGTGTACTTGGAAAAACACCAACACATTTATGATTATTAACAACCAAAAATTCAAAAATCTTGATAACTTAGGTTAGGACCCATTTTCCCATGGGTGAATGGGTCCCCTTGAAGTTGCAAATTCAAATTTTAAACATTTTTTTTGTGTTATTTTCATGATCCCAAATTCATATTCAAATGTCGACTTGTAATGTTTAATTTTTAGGAAATTAGAAAATCATCTATAAAAGAAAGATTATTTTATCAATTCAAAACATCTAGCAAGAGGTGAACTTTAATATGAGAAAATATTATTGTCAAGAGCATTGAAGAGTAGATTTCTCAAGCATTTGTTGCAGCATTCAAGATCTCAAGAATCATGTCAAAGTTATAAGGCATCATGCATATTTTTGGAGCTAACATTGTGATTTAGGTTTGAAAAATTCATGAAGGATTTCAAGTATCAAGATCACATCATCAATCGAGCCATTCATGCAAGATCAAGACCTTGGAGAGATTTGCTAAGTTTCAGTCCTTCAAGGGTTTGGTGAGTTGCAACATAGCACTTGTTCATTCATCATTCCTTTCATGTTTCATTGTTTTAATTCAAGGTTTAATTCCCAAAATAAGATTTGACCAAGGAAAACCCCCATCAACCAATTTTTTTTTTTTCCCTCTTGTGTTTGTGTTGCATATCTTAGGTTGAATAAGGATTGAAGATCCCTTGAAGAGAAAATTTGGAAAAGTTGTCAAAGTTTCATTTGTTGTCACCTTTGTTGTCAAGCCATGTAAACTCAAATCCGGAATTTATTTTTGGCTTTCCGACAATGGGATGTAGGGGAATCAAGAGTACAAACATAGGACCTGAGGACTATAAAATTAGATTTTAAACCTTTGCAGAAGGACCCATTCACTTATAAGCGAATGAGCGCCTAACAACCTTCTAAAACAAGCTTTTTATGATAGGTGCACAATATTCGGACCTTCTTAGATCTAATAAAACTTTGTTGTTTCTATTTGTATTATGCTTTAAATTCAAGATCTAAGTGTTATCTTGCATAATTGTGGTGATTTACTATTTTTAGTTTTTCTCCCAAATGTGTTGTTTAGGCTAATACCCCCATCCTCAGTCATAACGAAATTAGTAGATTCCCTCATTGATTTGACTCACCTAAGGGTTTCAAGTCATTTCTTTGTGTGGGTCTCATTTCCTAATGAAAATAGGAAGATAGGTCCATATTTGATACCATCCCCTTATATTTCTATGTTCCTATATTTCTATGTTTCAATATGAATAATGGAGATAATTTCCTTATCATAGCTAGAGTAAGTGAGATTTTTTCTAGTTAAGTCCTTGCTAATGAAAGATAGTTGTTTCCCTGTATTAGAATAACATCCAATCCATAGATTGAGACATCAATTTCAATTATTTTTTTTTGGATAAGTCAAGCATAATAAGAATTGGAGTTTTGTACTTATTAGCTTGTATAAGAATCTCAAAGACCACTTCAATAGGTGGGGATCACTATAATGAATATTTATTCAACATAGTTGTGAGAAGGTAAATTATTTGATAGTCCTCAATAAATATAGGTAATATATTATGAGAACAATAAATCTATGAAGGCTCTTTAAGGTTGTGGGTTTTGGCTATTTGTATAAGGTTTAAATATTTTATGATTTTTGACCCTTGGAGGGAACATAGACAATAGTTTTGAGCCTTTTTCTATATTAATGTTATATTTATATGCCAATGTGATGGATAACAAAGAGGCTTAGAACATATATAGTGGATTATATAATACATACATAAAATAAAGCATTCATTCATATTTCATATACATAAATATGATCCCATAAATCATCATATCACCACTATATTACCATGTGGTATATAATCATCAAACCTTTACTACATATTCATCTCTCATACAATATATGGTAATAAATTCATCACTTTACTCTATATACCACTCATATATATTCTCTTACCTCCCTCATAAATTTTATACAACTCCATATTTATTTCTCATTTATCTTGTATCTTCTATATCTTACATGTGGTATATATATTTCAATGGATAAGTATAGGGATGTGTCCCTCTTTGTGATCATTTTTTTCTATATCCTTAGATATAGATGTTGCACTATCATGTTTTTGTCTTGTAGTCATTTTAGCTCACCCTATCTTACTCGAGAATTCATCTATGCTACCAACTTTCACCATTGGCATCCATTAGGTTTCCCTTTTATTTTTTAACCCAATGAGAGTAGTGTAGCTTTGTTTTACTAAAATAATCCCCTAGATAAACTCATATTTTATCCCTAGCTAGCATACTATATCTATCGGCTAGTGCTAAAAAAGAAGTAGCTAATGCAAAATATATCAAAATTTTATTACACTTTAAAATTCCAATTATTCATCCTTGTTTATGGTAAAATATTGTTATAGATATAATGTAGGTGATTGTATATATTTTTCCACTATAATATGGCTTACTATAGAAGGTGGGAATGTTTATTGATCCTAATCAACACCGCTTCACCCTCCATGATAGAGTATACAACCTAAATAGTATATTTTTCCTATCATTTATCAATTTAAAGACCTATTAGTTATGCCAACTACATGTTTAATACCTCCTTAATTATTTCATTTGTGATATCAAATTTCACCTTTTTATTATATTTGGTGAAATTGAATATAATTTTTTTCAATTTATACTTTGGGAATTCCATCCAAATCTTTTATAAATTATTGTATAAAGTTGGTTCCTGTATTATGTAATCTTCTAAGTTGTCCAGTAGAATTTTCAGTGTTTTAGTTGATATAGACCAACCCAAATATAATTAAATAATATATTTAAAATAGCATAATTCATCTCTATGTTGTTGATATCACAATTTGACTCTATGTGGGTTATAGCATATTTGACTTTAATCTCCTCTAACTAATTTTTCTCCTATTCTACCTAAATTTCTTGTTTTAATTTATCCTTCTGTATTCCTTGAATTTCAAATTATATAATAAGCCCAATGATAATTGATCTCAATTATTGTTCTCGAGTTGAAGAGGAGTGTAAAGATATATGTGTTAAGTGCACTTGAAATAAACCATTATTTTCTTAAGGACTTGTTGATATTTGTGTATTGATTTAGGAATGTTCCCTAGTATTTTTATGCATAATGTCTAATATTTAAGATTATTGAATAAGGGATTTTTTTTGTCAAATCAACTTGTTTTCCTAATGGTTAGGATTTAAAAAGAATTGGAGGTAGGGTAACCATAGGTTGCAATATTTTTAGGTAATAAACTCTTGAAATTTTTCCATATGATCCAAAATTTGAGATGATGTAAGAATACTTAAGACTTTATTACTAAGGGACCATATTTTTCACTTTATTCTATTATCAATTCTTTTTATTTTATTTTTTGATCTATTTTCCCTTTTTTTATCCAATTCACTATCTTGTAATGTATCATGTAGTGGATGATTAATGTGTTATTTTTTTACTTATCCATACAATCATTGTATGGTGTCTATTTATGAGGAATTATTTTATTTGTTTTTCACTTGGTCCTTTGTTCTTACTTCTTCCCCATCAATAGGTATTGATGTGTCTGTTTGACCTATATTTAAGTCTTGATCTCATTGAATAGTGTCCCATGTAATGGACTAACCAAATCCTCCACAATTATGTCTTCTATGTTAACTACTCATTTTCACTCAAATTATCTTCCTCGATCACAAATATTTTTATTAATAATGTATTATAATACTTTTAGTGTCCTTTGATGTTTCACTTCTCACCCTTTTATTGGTTTCTTTATCTTTTGATAAGATAGTATCAATTCTCTACTTTGATCTTAGTTTTTCATTTTTAAAATGTATTAGTTTTCCCTACTAGTTAATTTTTTTTTAACCTTTTGGGACATTTATTCTAGAGCATATTTTCTTATATTTTCTCAAGTTTTACCAACTTATGTCCCTTTTTATCCTAATGACATCAACCAATTCCTCGAGAAAACACTTTATTATGTTAATAATTGGATATGGACAACTAGTAATGCAATCTAACATTACTTGGTGTGAAAGATAATTAGTACATAATTTGTAAATCTATTATGTCTTATTTCTTCTATTACTTTAATTGGTTTACCTTTTTAGGAGTTATGTGGATACTTCTATTTTATTATTTTAGTTGTCTTACCTTATGTAGAGCCCCCTCTATATTCAATAAATTAATGTAGATAATGCATACATACAACTTAATAGACCAAAAAATCCCTTATTAAGAAATTCATTGTCTTAGAGGTACTTCATTTAAATTATCAATCAAGGAATTGTAATATTGAGATGATGTTGGCACTACATGTGTAGCTGAGAATCCAAAATACCCTAATCAATTATCTATATAGAAGAAACATAAATAAACTTGATTGAAAGTAGCTTAACTGAAATAACTATATCTAGAAATAGATTTAGATAAATAAATGTTTAATGTGGGTAACTATAATAATGTATACAAGTAAATACTCTTATGAGAATAATAACTCGATGTCTCACTATGCTGCAACTTACTGTAATAGAAATTCAACATACTATAAATCAAGAAATGCAATGTAGTAAGTTACTCTATATTGCAACTAAAATTAACATGGATTTTGTAACTTACCTCAAGTGGACCTTTCTTGAGTTGCTTCAATCCACTATTTTTTTCTTCAAATATTAACTTAGAGATTCATAGAAATTGTTATATTCCTCTTTATTGTAGTTCATGTTAGAACAAAAATATACTAAGAGGGGGGGAGTGAACCAATATATTCCTCAATCCAATTCAAACTTAACAATAAAAACTTATTACTCCCTTAACCAGATAAAACATTCAAAGCATAAACATGCAACCACAACATTAGATTTACATGGAAAATCCAACAAGAGAAAAACCACAGTGAGAAAGTTGTTTGGAGCTACTGTCCAAATCCAACCTCACAAATAAAAATAGATTTTACAATATGTTTTAAGGTCCTTAACCTATGAAAGTTCACAACTCCCTACTCAATATAACACTTATTGAAAGAGGCTACAACCTCAACATATAACACTTGATGAATCAGATACACAACTACCTTTGCAACACTTATGTTGCCTCCAACTCACTACCTTAAGCATTCACTTGCTTTCCTTCGCTTTTGGCTCACTACCTCCATCAAGTTCACACCCGAACTTTTACCTTTGGCTCACTTCCTCTAGAAACAACTTAATTTTGTGTTGGCGCACTACTTTCAGGATTTAACTTATACTCTTCCACTTTCGGCTTGCTACCTTCAACATACATCAAAAATTTCTCTATAAATTCACACTCATTCCTCTACCTTCAGCGTACTACTTTTGACATTGCATTGAAAATAGTACTTAAACCCACACACTTTATCATACACTTGATTCTTTATTTATACCTTTTGCAATCATTAAAATTTTTCTCCTTGTTGGCCAAGAAAAGAATAAACGTGAAATATGTAATGGTCATTTGAGTAAGCTCCAAAACATCTGTAGGAAAGGGAAATTCAATGCAGTCCAAGCCAAGAGATAAGAATGACCTATATTAACTTTGCACATAATCCCATGTTGGTGCTGGTGGCACCTTCAAATTTTGCAAATTTGAAGTGCCCATGTTGAAAATTTTTCCTTTGTGCACTCAAAAGTGCACCTAAAAAATCTACCCAAGTAACCTACTTTGGAAGGTCATAATTCAAAGCAAAATTATTTTCAAGCCAAACCCCTTGGAGGACATATTCAGTTGACATATGTGAAAATGCATATCGGTTTTCAGCTTCCCATGATAAGTTTTGACAAGGTTTTGAAAAGCGAAGCTGGAGGGTTTTGGCACTTTTCAGTTGTTTGCAAACTCTCTATTCTACAAGTGACCTCTTGTTCGAGTTGATATTTCATAGATGGATGATTTTTAAGACAAAATGATTTTTTCTCTCCATTCTCCCCATATTCATATGCTCCCCTATCCGGTTGCAGAGCCTCAGGATCTGATTTACTATTTTTTGAGATCAAAAGCAAATGTAGTTTGTTCTAATTTTACATATGTATTTCTGACATGTTTCAAGGTAGTCAAATTTGACCACTAATATCTCGTGAAGAATGATAATTGAAGGAATGTCCTCTTGCAAATGTGCTCAATTGACCTAAATGAGCTTGCATTTACATTGGCAGCTTCCTAGGAGACGATTTGATATTTTTTTGAAATGGTGACTTGATGAGCTTTAATTGGTTTTGAATAGGTGCGGTTGCAGAAAAGTCTGACTGAGACAATTTGACATGGAATATCTTGCACTTTGAAATCCCATTTTCCGAGCCATTTGTGGCATTGCATGCTCGGTTCAAATTTCTGCATGTCTATGAATTTTCATGGCTCTAGGAGGTCGCTTGACTAGTTTCCCAGGGTGATTCTAGAGGCCACTTGACCTATTTGGCTCACTATTCAAAAATGCTAGAAATCAGATTTTAATGACAACCCAATTCATGTTATCATCTCAGATGCATTCAGAGGTAGCACCTGATCAATTCAACATAAAACTTGTTTGAAAACATTTTTTTTTTTAGCTGAGCCCATATTGGGACCTAACATTCTATACATAAACACCAAGTTTCATATTGAACAAGAGCTAGAAACATAACATACATAAAAAGGACTGCAAATATAAATGGAATGTGCATCAAATGTATATAGGTGTAGTGATATATGGGTCGATACTTCAACATCTAGAGTTTACACCCAATCTTGATCCTGATGATGTTGAGTCAAAGATGGTTTTATTTCCAATAATCAGTTTGTAGCAATATAAAGGGAAGCAAGGTAATAGGGCATTCCTTAGCATCCAAAAAAATGGTATTGTGAAAGAGGATAATAATGTTACAATGGAAGACAAGAGGGTGATGTCTTATTTGAGTTTCTATGGGATAAAGTTACAACACTATATGATCTTGCTAAGTTGTTTGAATAGTTGCATGGTACTAAAAAAGAAAATCTTTTATGCAAGCTAATAGTGTTCACATTTCTTGTTTATGTGGATTCATAGTTACATCCTTTTTGCAACTAGCTGATAGTTCAAGGATATTTCCAATACCTTTGACTGACATTTTAGACAAATCAGTAGTAAATGTTTGCAAAATTGAAAAATGATTATGAAATCTTTAGAAGTGGAATGGTTTCAAGATTTTTCCTCCCAAGAGACACATCAGATGCCATCTAAATTTTTTGTGGTACTACATCTCCTTCAATACTATAACATACAGTATACATAATTTTTTTCTTCACTAGTCAAATATTTGGGAAATGAAAGGTCCTAGACAAGAAGCCAAAGGTATTTCATTGTGTCAACTGCCATATTCCATTATATCTTACAATATGGAAATAAATGAGGGGGAAGAGAAAAATAAATGAAAGAAAGACAAAGGTGTTGATGAAAAAGAATCTTGTAGAATAGAAACAAGATAAAGAGGAACTTGAAAAATAATAAACGAATCAAAGTATTGAAGCATTTATAGCTACACAAACCAAATCATATGCTAAGTTTTTTGTGTCAAAATTCCACTTTCAAGTTGGAATTATGCTCTCTGCATAGTGAGGGGAATGATCCAAAGAGCTTGCAATCACATTTTGAGGAGAGGCAAAATATGTGGCAACCAACTTGAAGGGGCATACAAACTGGTTTGGTAAATCTCCAAATAATGTGGTTTCATGGAATGCCACAATTGCAACATCTAAAATGGATTTGTTGAAAAGGCTTCAGAGATTCTCAAGAAAACATAGCATGGGGCTTAGAGCTGATGAATGGCTTAAAGGATAGGAAATGACTATTTTCCATAAGAGGAGGAATCCAAAGAGTGGGGTGGCCATGGTGACGACTGAAGAAGGCTCAATGCTATATTATTAGGATTGCAAGATAATGAAGCATTTTGTAAAGGGGGGCACCACATGCTGACAAAGAGATAACTACAAATTGTAGCCACCATCATACTCATGAAGGGGTCAATTTGACAAGTATAGAGGAGTTTATATATAGGATCATGAGGCCATGATAGGAAACATCTCTGTTCAATGCCTGAAATGTGTGGGAAAATCTAGCACATGTATACTTAGCAAAGGGTGCAGATTGCACTGGTAGTGAAAATGTCTCAAAATTGTTTTAGGAAATTATATTATGGTGCAACTAAGGGAAATTGAAAATGTACTCATCTAGCATGAGAACAATCCAACACATCATGAAGAAAAATAGATTCATCAAAGAAACAAGAAAGAGTCCCATGTTGAATGTTGTAAATTCTTGCTCTTTGCCGCCATAGCCAGAAGAATTGTATAGAACAAGTTAGGGAAGAGAAGACAAATCAATGCCAAGTATAGAGAATGCTCAAGAACCACATTATGGAGTTGTAGAGCAAAGGGTGAATTAGGGCATGCTAGAGATCAACCACCAACAAGAGAGGAGGTGATGTAGTCAAATCCCCACCATTCCCCACTATCTCACAGGAATTTGGTGATGTCAGAGAAAAAGGTTACGAGGTCTGCGAGACTTGGCCATGTGGCTGGTGGGCCTAATAGAATTTCAAAGGGAAAAACATTTTAAATTTAAAATGTGCTTGATTAAATGCGGAGTTATCATATTTTAAGAAACGAGCTTTCTTAAAAAATTGAAGTATGAGATGTGTGGGCATGGGTAAAGTGTTATTTTTAATTTCCCCGTAAAATATTCAAAAAGACTTTTACTATAAAAAAAGAAAACATTTTAAATGAGGGGTAGCATGTGAAATTGCATGGGTGAATTTTGTGCACAACACATTAAAAATTAAACAAATTAAAAGCCTTTGCTATAAAGTTGTAATATTCTTTGCTAGGAGTGAATTAAAAGGGAAGAAATAAAAGCTTTCATGGGAGAAAAATATTATTTTCATCTACAGGAGAAAAAATGGAAGAAATGGTGCATTTTTTTCATGGAAGTGGTTTCTTTTGTTGCAAATTGGTTTTCAAAACAAAATCAAAGTTTTTTATTGCAAAAGGAAGAGAGATGAGAGAAGCTTTTCTAGAGTGAAGAAGGAAGCTGCTAAGTGTCATCATCAGATTAGTTTTAGTGGCTCTTTTGTTTCTTCTTATTATGATTCTTGTCTCATTTTAAAGGGTTCTGAATTTTTGTATGGGTTGGGTAGATAGAGAAATGTTGAGTTTGAGTCATGAATTGCAAATGTAATTGTAATGTTTGATTTCATGAGTGAATATCAATCAGTTTGTGCAAACAAAGCATGATTGTCATCAAATTGTCTCAAGATTTGTACACTTTGAGACATATGAGTTTAATATACAAATTATGTTGAATTTGTCATCTCAATTTCCCTGAGATTGTGTTATGTGTTCATGGTTCTATTTCAAAGAAATAGTTAAATTACTTTGAGCAGATAATTATGATTTTAAGTGTACAGGGTGGATTTGTAAGAATAATTGTGGTGGCAATAAGAGGGGATCGGTTGGTGTAATGCATTAGCAATTTTGAATCCACTGGTTGAAGTTTATTTGCTGATGAGATTATCTTTATAATTCTATATTTGACTCCATGGCCCAAAATTAGGCACTGATTTGTCATTCAGCTTAATGCATTCTCAGAAACAAATTAAATTCAAAACCATTTCAATTTTTGTTGTTGGGTTTAGGTTTAGTATTGAATTTTGTTTCCCAATTGTTGAGTAAGTGTTGAGATACCAAGAATACATCCAAATTTGAAGTTGTCAATACTTTGCTTGGTACATTTTAATTAGGAATTATTTGTTATAAAATGCAATGTCTATGCATAAGTGAACTAAGTCTTTAGGCATTGTGAAGGGGGACCCACCTTGGTCCTACAGAGGTATAAGTGTAGGAGATTTCAGTCTTTGACCGAGTCTTGTCAGTTGGCCAAATCCACCCTTGAGCCTAAGCATTAGAAAGTGGGTATTCTATAGGATTCATTGGATCTATTGATTTGGAAACACCAACAGATTGGTGACTCTACTGAGGAGAAGTGAGTTATTTCATTAATTATGTCCTACAATCTCTGGTACAAATTTGTTGAAGTCCATTTGTAAAGAGTCAAAAGAATGAATGACTGGTTCAGGTGTTGAAGAATTTTGAGATCTACAAATTGATGTGTAGCAGCCCAAATTCAAAATACTATGAAGAGACTTTGTTGGAAGAACTTAGAGAATTTATTTACATTGATGAAGATATCCTTGCTTCAAATATTTTCCTCTTGTTGAAGAGGTGGCAACACTACTCTACAATTTATGCACATAAAGGGTTGTTGTTTGTTATTGTAACCTGAAAAATGTTCTACTAAATGTTGTAGCAGCTGGAGATGGAAGGTACATGGTTCTCTGCATACTTTCATTTGCTGGCTCTATCATATTGAATGCAATTGTTGTTCCATTTAAATATTTTGTCTATAATTCAAATATTTTCTAGTGTGGATGGTTAGAATGAATTTTTATATCCTAGGGATTTCCATCCATTTGCATTATCATAAGTTTTAAGCCCAGGTTATCACCATGTTAGCAATTATCCTAGTGATCCTTCATTTTGTCATGGTTATGATTATGCACAATTAGTTGAGCCCTGATTTGCAAGTATAAATGGATCACCAAACTGAAATACCCATACCATTAGAAACCTTAATACAGATTGTCAACAAGCTTCAAAAGTCTGATAATCCTCAAACATTTGACACCCTAAAGTACAGAAACCCAAGTGTGAACAAGCCTAGGTTTAGCTAGGAATGGAAAGATGTGTTCGAAAGGGGAATTAAAGAGATAAACAAAAGGAACCTGATGTCTCTACAAGCCTCGTTAAGAGATAATCATACTACATTTACTAGCCAAATTACTACACCTTTTGTCAATTTCTTTGATCCATTGTATACTCAATTAGATTTATCATGGGCTGATTACAAGACTAAGAGTATGCCAAATCAAGTCTATAAACAAATGCCTATATTTAATGGATACAATGTGTGTGAAGGAGATGCACACATCTAAAGTTTCTATAGCTTCATGGAGGAACATTCATTTTAAGATCAAGATATGTGGATGATATTTTTTGTTAGATCTCTTGAAGCTAGAGCTAGGGACTAGTACTTAAGTTTTCCTGAGAAGTCCTTTTCCTATTGGGATAAACTAGTGAATGCTTACAGAGAAGAATTTGCAAGAGAACCTTCTTACCTTGTCACAAGGTTAAAGGAGATTAAAAATGAGATGAAGAGTCAAGCATTGATTTCAGTCATAGATTTGTTGTTGCTCTTTCACTAATCCTTGAAAATTTCAGACCTAGTACTCCAAATTGCATTCATACGTATTTTGAAGCCTTTAAGGAGGGATCTAGTGCACTGCTAAAGGATTATAGAATATTGAGTATGTAGATGGCTTACACATTTTTAGATAATTTGGATAAAAGGAGCAATGAATATCTGAAAAGTATGTTGTCTTCAGTTCTAGGTAAACATGCTGATGAAATTAGTAGTTATGTGAATACAAATGTCGTAGATAATTTCCTAAATGATCATCTCAGTTCAAACTATGTTGATGATACTTTCCCTTCAAGAAATGAGTGTGATGTTGCAAAGAACAATGGGGTTCCAAGTTTTTTGAGCCAAGAACATGATGAGGGATATGAATTGGATTTATTTTTTGAAGAGGATATATGTAATCAACAGTATCATGATACGCTATGTCATACCAATCTTATAAGTGTGTGTAGCATTGATGAAAATTTTCATGATAATGAGACAAAGGAGCCTACTAATTTGAGAAATTATTCTGAGAATGTTAGTATATCAGCTACAAATGATAAAGTATGCAATGAATTTCAGTTAGCAAGATCAGCTACAAGCAGCTGCAATGAAGAAACCATTGGTGGTTTTCAGTTTGACAGTGAAAATGTTTGTGTCTATCCTCAAGAGGATGTAAATGATAAACTCAATGGTGACACCTAGTCCAATGCTAAAATACAGAAAGATGTAGATTACTATCATGACAGCCTAGAAGTAATCAAGAATGAACAAATGGACACCCTGTTCTCTATGATGGATTCTGACCATGCTTTTGATAAGGTTGTTAGCAATTCAATCTCCTTTGATTGGGGAAATCCAGTTTATGATCATTCCATTTAGTTTTCAGATTTTTATGATGGTGATATCATGGTATATCCTGGTTTACAATTTGGTAATGCATGTAGTTCTAGTGGAGGTCAAGGCGAGGAAGTGGTTGAAAGAATGGATTAGAGCAATGATCTATTAAGCAGTGAACAAATCTCAAATCTATTGACCTTTGAATATCATAAATGTGCACATGTGAGTAACTCTTAGTTGTTGTGTGTTGCCCCTATTGATTTTGACAATGATGATAATCTTCACTATGCAAGGTATGATGCATGTGTTTTTGATCTTCCTTCTAGTTATGAACCAGTTGGTTAGCATGATGATAATATGGATGAAGACAAGAAACCATTTGATTGTAATGATGCATTGTGTGATGAGTATGAGAGTGTGCATGCTGATGCAAGTTTAGAATTTCTTTTTTGATGAATTAGAAACATCGGATAACCATGAGGTTTGCATAACCAATGAGCCAAGTTTTGAAAATTTTAATGCAGATTTGGACAAGTGTCCGATTGTTATTTTAGATGAGCCTATTCATGAGTCTTTTCATTTGGATGTGGATGTTGATTTCAAAGTAAAATCAAATTATCTTTTTGAACCAGAATCACTCATCTTTGAGAAAGCTTAGGATGCTGAAGATGTTGATATGTTATGTTTAGAGGATAAAAAAGTGAGTAAGGATGGGGATAAGTTAGAAATCCTTGATGAATCTCTATACCAACATGATGGAGGATAGTTACAGAGTGTGCCAATGTATGAGTGTATCTCTTTACATACACTTGGAGATAGTTTGTATGATGTGCAAGATCTTTTGGTAAGTTCTTGTGATAGTTTCACCTTTGATATGCAAGCTAGTAATCAAATTGAGCTTAATAGTATGAGCCATGTGGTAGAATGTAAGTGCTATTTTTTTCATCTGGAGGAAGTCCTCATGAAATGTGGCAATGTGCAAGACACTGAAGAATGTTTTCTTTAAGTTGAGAATGATTTATATGATGAATATAATAAGTTGTTTCCACATGATAATCAACATTTTGAGAGTATGCTCAACTTTCAAATGCATAGTGATTATGCATATGTTTATAATGTTTTATATGATGCATTGTTGGGAGATGCCAACATGTTTAATTAGGTGGATAGGAGTGATATGGTATATGTGATTTGGCTGCCATGTGATAACAAAGCTGAACAAAGAGCAAATTTCCACTTGTACAAAGGTAGCCTGATACTTGTGTTTACAAAGATATAGTCACTCATGTTCTTGTGGTGTGACATAAGAAAGCATGAGTTGAGGGAGATAAAATACTTTAATAGATTGGTGTTTGATAAGGGTGAGAATTGACTCCCCATTTGCATTTGGTGGCCTGGGGCCATCAAGTGAAGTTGAAAAAGAGGTCGAATAAAGGAGTAGTTTGAGAGCACCCAATGAACTCAACATTTAGTCTACTCCCTAGAGATCTAGATTCTTGGTATACCCATATGGGGCATACATACCCAGTCAGAGCCACTGGAGGAACCTTCAAATTTTGCAAATTTTTAAGTGCCCATGTTGAAAATTTTTCCTTTGCACACTCAAAAGTGCACCTAAAAAATCTGCCCAAGTGACCTACATTGGAAGGTCATAATTTGGATCCAAATGATTTTCAAGCCAAACCCCTTGGTGGAAATATTCAGTTGACATATGTGAACATGGATGTCAGTTTTTAGCTTCCCATGATAAGTTTTGATAGAGTTTTGAAAAGTGAAGCTAGAGGCTTTTGGCACTTTTATGTTGTTTGCAAAATCTATTCTACAAAGTGACCTGTTCGAGTTGATATTTCACATTTGGATGATTTTCAAGACAAAAGGATTGTTTCTCTCCATTATCCCCACATGCATATGCTCCCATGTCTAGTTTCAAAGCCTCGAGATTTGATTTGCTATTTTTTGAGATCAAAAGCAAATGTAGTTTGTTTTGTTTTTATATTTGTATTTCTGACATGTTTCAAGGTGGTCAACTTTAACCCTTAATATCTTGTGAGGAATGATTATTGAAGGAAATTACTCTTGCACACATGCTCAATGTACCTAAATAAGCATGTTTTTCCATTGGAAACTTCCCAGGAGATGATTTGATATTTTTTTGAAATGGTGACTTGATGAGCTTCAATTGGTTTTGCACAGGTGCAGTTGCAGAAAAGCATGTCTGAGCAACTTTGACATGGAATATCTTGCACTTTGAAATCTCATTTGTCGATCCATTTGTTGTATTGCATTCTCAGTTAGAATGTTTGCATGTCTATGAATTTCCATTGCTCTAGGAGGTCACTTGACTTGTTTCCCAGGGTGATTCCAGAGGCCACTTGACCTGTTTGGCTCACTATTCAAAAATGCTAGAAAGCGGATTTTTAATGACAACCCAATTCATGTTTTCACCTCAATGTATTCAAAGGTAACACTTGATCAATTTAACTTAAAACTTGTTTGAAAATGAATTTTTATTTTAGTCAGGCCCACATTGGGACTTGACATGCTTTACACAAACATGAAGTTTCATATTGAGCAAGAGCTAGAAACACAACATACATAAAAAGGATTGCAAATATAAATGAAACGAGCATCAAATGTATATAGGGGTAGTGATATATGGGTTAATACTTCAACATCTAGAATTTACACCCAATCTAGATCCTGATGATGTTGAGTCAAGTATGGTTTTATATCCAATACTCAGTTTGCAGCAATATATAGGGCATCAAGGTAATAGGGAATTCCTTAGCATCCAAAAAATGGTATGGGAAAAGGGGATAATAATGTTACAATGGAAGAAAAGAGGGTGATGTCTTATATGAGTTTCCATGGGATAAATTCTCAACACTATATGATCTTGGTAAGTTGTTTGAATAATTGCTTGGTATTGAAAAAGCAAATATTTTATGCAGGCTAATAGTGTTCACATTTCTTGTTTATGTGGATACATAGTTACATCATTTTTGTAACTAGTTGATAGTTCGAGGATATTGCTAGTACCTTTGACTAAAATTTTAGATAGATCAGTAGTAAATGTTTACAAAATTGAAAAATGATAATAAAATCTTCAGAAGTGGAATGGTTTCACAATTTTTCCTCTTAGGAGACACATCAGATGCCATCTAAATTTTTTGTGGTACTACATCTCCTTCAATACTATAGTAGACATTATACATAAATGTTTTTCTTTACTGATCAAATATTTGGGAAAACAAAGGTGCTAGAAAAGAAGCCAAAGGGATTTCATTGTGTCAACCATCATATTCCATTATATCTTACAATATGGAAATAAATGAGGGGGAAAGGCAAAACCAACGAAAGAAAGGAAAAGGTGTTGATGAAAGAGAAACTTGAAGAATAGAAACAAGATAAAGAGGAACTTGAGAAACAATGAATGGATCAAAGTATGGAAGCATTTATAGCTACATAAACCAAATTAGATGCTGAGTTTTTCGTGTCGAAATTCCACTTTCAAGTTGGAATTTTATGTTCTTTGTGCAATGAAATGAAGGATCTAAAGACCTTACAAAAATGTTTTGAGGAGAGGGAAAAAACGTGCCAACCAGCTTGAAGGGGCATACAAACTAGTTTGGTAAATCTCCAAATAATGTGGTTTCATGGAACACCACAATTGCAGCATCTAAAATGGATTTGTTGAAAAGGACTCAAAGATTTTCAAGAAAATGTATCATGGGGTTGAGAGCCGATGAATGGCTTAAAGCAGAGGAAATGGCTTTTTTCCATAAGAGAAAGAATCCAAAGAGTGGGGAAACCATGGTGATGGTTGAAGAAGGCTCGATGCTATATTATTAGGATTGCAAGATAATGAAGCATTTTGTAAAGGGGGTGCCACATGTTGGTGAAGGGGTCTATATGACAAGTACAAAGGATTTTTTATATAGGATCATGAGGCCATGATAGGAAACATCTCTATTCGGTGCCTGAAATGTGTGGACAAATCTAGCACATGCATACTTAGCAAAGGGTACAGATTGTGCTAGAAGTGAAAATGTCTCAAAATTGTTTGAGGAAATTCTATTATGGTGCAACTAAAGGGAGATTGAAAACATACTCATCCAACATGAGAACAATCTAGCATGTCATGAAGTAGAACATATTCATCAATGAAATAAGAAAGAGTCCCATGCTGATTGCTGTAAATACTTGCTCTTTATTGCCATAGCCAGAAGAATTGTAGAGAACAAGTTAGGGTAGAGGAGATAGATCAACACTGAGGATAGAGAATGTTCGAGAACCACATTATGGAGTTGCAAAACATAGGGTGAATTAGGATATGCTAGAGATCGATGGCCAGCAAGAGAGGAGGTGATGCAACTAAATCCCCACTATTCCTGACTATCTTGTAGGAATTTGGTGATGTCAAAGAAAAAGGTTGTGAGGTCTGTGAGACTTGGCCATGTGGCTGGTGGGCCCAATAGAATTTCAAAGGGAAAAACATTTTAAATTTAAAATGTGCTTGATTAAATGTGGAGTTCTCATATTTTAAGAAATGAGTTTTCTTAAAAATTTTAAGTATGAGATGTGTGGGCATAGGTAAAGTGTTTTTTTTTAATTGCCCCATAAAATATTCAAAAAGACTTTTACTATACAAAAGGAAAACATTTTAAATGAGGAGTGGCACATGAAATTGCACAGGTGAATTTTGTGCACATTATTAAAAATTAAACAAATTAAAAGAATTTTCTATAAAGTTGTAATATTCAAGGTTTGTTGGGAGTGAATTAAAAGGGTAGAAATAAAATGTTTCATGGGAGAGCAAGACTATTTTCATCTGAGGGGTAAAAATGGAAAAAATGGTTCAAATTTTTCACGGAAGTGGTTTCTTTTGTTGCAAATTGGTTTTTAGAACAAAGGAAAAATTTTTTATTGCAAAGGGAAGAGAGATGAGAGAAGTTTTTCTAGATTGAAGCAGGATGTTGCCAAGTGTCATCATCGGATTAATTTTAGTGCTTCTTATGTTTCTTCTTATTCTGATTCTCTTCTCATTGTAAAGTGTTCCGAATTTCTATATGGGTTGGGTAGATAGAGAAATGTTGAGTTTGAGTCATGAATTGCAAATGTAATTGTAATGTTTGATTTCATGAGTGAATATCAATGAGTTTGTGCAAACAGAGCATGACTATCATCAAATTGTCTCTAGACTTGTATAGTTTGAGTCATATGAGTTTAATATACAAAGTATGTTGATTTTTTCATCTCAATTTCCCTAAGATTATGTTATGTGTTCATGGTTCTATTTCAAAGAAATAGTTAAATTACTTTGAGTAGATAATTATGATTTTAAGTGTGTAGGGTGGATCTGTAAGAAGAATTGTGGTGACAATAAGAGGGTATATGTTGGTGTAATGCATTAGCACTTTTGAATCCACTGGTTGAAGTTTATTTGCTAATGAGATTATCTTTATAATTCTATATTTGAATCCATGGCCGAAAATTAGGCACTGATTTGTCATTCAGCTTAATTCATTCTCAAAAACAAATTAAATTCAAAATCATTTCAATTTTTGTTGTTGGGTTTATATTTAGTGTTGAACTATGTTTCCCAATTGTTGAGTGAGTGTTGAGATACCAATAATACAACCAGATTTGAAGTTTTCAATACTTTCTTTGGTACATTTTAATTGGGAATTATCTGCTATAAAATGCAATGTCTATGCATAAGTGAACTTAGTCTTTAGGCATTGTGAAGGGAGACCCACCTTGGTCCTATAGAGCCAAAAGTGTAGGATATTTCAGTCTTTGACTAAATCTTGTTAGTTGGCCAAATACACTCTTGAGTCTGAGCATTAGAAAGTGACTTTTCTATAGGATTCATTGGATTTGTTGATTTGGAAACACCAATAGATGCATGCCACAAAAAAATGGTACAAAAAAAATAATGTACCAAGTTGGCCCAACAAACACTTAACCCTCAAAATATTAACTCCAAACAACATGTGGTACCAAAGAGACAGATATCATCATGCAAATTACCTCACAAGAAATAAATTCTTTAAAAAAAAAATTCCATTCCTTCCTTTCACAAATTCATGCAGCAATATGTTGCTACAAGAAAACAAACACAAAACTAGTATATCTTGCAAACCCAGACAACACAATCTTGAAACAAAATATTGAAAAATCAAATTGCGGGACAAATCAAAAACTAAAACTTGAAGTACAACCTTAGATAGACATGTTAAATACATCTTCCAAACCACAAGACCAAAATAGTAACTATGGAAATAACATAGTCTTCATTATGCTAAGTCAAGAAACTTCTACATCGGCTTCTATGTTATGGAAATAGTAAAATACATGCTTCAATCTTGATTGACTATATGTTCCAAAATGTAGGACCTTATTTTCAAATGTATTGGAATGCAAAGCATTTTCCAAATCTTTTCAGTGTAGCTTCTTGAGCCACTAACTGTAAAAAAATATTTTTTACATTTTACATCAATAGAAAATTAATGCAACATTCACACCATCATTTCCTTCTACATGAGCAACAAGAAATATAGAACAACTATTGAAAGGATGAAAATTTTCATCGCTTATGGTTTAGGAAATAGAACAACAATCTTCAACACTTCTCATTCAAGGAAACCCTAGAGAACTCAATCCAAGGATGAAGTAGGGGAAAGAGATATTGCAATACGCTGTCCTAGGGTATGAATAGAGAATAAAAGAGGATTCACCACTAGGCTAGGGCTTGGAAGGATAGATGACATGCAAGAATTTACTTAATGACCTAGAAATGAATACAAAATAGAATATAAAATTGAGAGATCAAGGGTGTGCACTTGGAAATCTATAGGAGCTTGAATGGAGGTCTAAAATGTTGAAAATATTGAAATTAATGTAGACTAAGACTCATATGCCAGACTAGGTAATTTAGTCATAGATTAGGGTTTCTAGGCAGGAACATAAATCTGGCAGAGATATGTCTAGAACTCTTGAAATTTGCAAATTTGACTATAGTGGGACTCATACGCTAGAAGCGGCGTATCAAAACAATTTTTATTTTTTAGAGGATTGGGATCTAAATCCACTCTTCAATCTCTTCTCTACCTTCTCAACTTGATTTCTAGATCTAAATTGTTGAATTCAGCTCTATAGATGTCTTCCAATGATCTTCTAAACAAGGTGACAACTTGGAAAACTTTGAATACTTGATAACTTCTTTCCAATCTTTCTCTTCAATATGTATTCTACCTAGATCTGCAAATCACACACTAAAGAGAGGGAAAAGTGTTTTTTTGTTAGTGGGAAGGGGTTTTCCTTGATCAAACCCCAATTTGGTAATCAAACCTCGTAATGAAATCAAATGAGATAAAGGAATGATGAATGTGTTGGAATTATGGAGCCTTGAAACATGAGCATGAAGTATAGATGGTTTGTGTTGGTTGTTCCTATGTTGCCATTAATTTCAACATGATGACAACTGTATGAGAAATTTACTTAATTTATCAGAAGCTATTCTCTACCGATATTGATCTTTTGTGATGAACTAGTGCGTTGGTTTTTGAGTCCAGAATTCACCACAAGAAAAGATATGACTCTAATATCTTAACCATATTTCATGTCTCATTCAGATAGCTATATCCTGGATCTTTAAAAGCTTTGGGTTGTGAGTAGAAAGTTATCTTTGATAGAGTTCGGCTCTGTATTTTACTATTCTTTGCTCAACATATCAGTGTGGGAGACTCCACATTTTCTTAAGGAGAACATTCTAATGTTCTGGTTCTAATGGTAATCTCTATGATGATAGTATGATGAGAAATTCATGTAATCTCAGATCCGGAAGGTGTTTTTCTTTTAGGATTGTATGTTGGTTTGGAGTTTCTGTGGATTAAGTTCTAGTCTTAGCTGACCTAACATATGCAATACATTAAGGAGACTAGTTATACTTTATGGTTGTTAGCCGACTTGACATAATGCACTACATGGAAAAAAAATAAAATCATATATGGCGTCGACAAGAATTTTTTGATTACTTTTTCATCTAATTAGGCCGACCTAATTGATGAATGAAATATACTTGTATATATATAAGATTATTTGGTAGTATATGTAAAGAGGTGTGGTGTGGTAAATGCAAAGAAAGTTAAAGGGGTATGTGAAGATTTGAGCCTAAATGATTTATCAGTTGAGGATCAGAAGAAATTTGTGATTGACTATTGTGGAGAGGTAGTACTTTGTATTCAGAGCTTCATTGGAATTGAACCCTGCACATTGAAGGTGTATTCTATCAGTTCATACTTTTGGTAGTGAGCTACAATCTTTGTATCTTGGCAGTTAGCCATCTTTTGTATTTAGGTTGTGAGCCTTTCAAGGACCGTGAGTCTTGACAGTCAGCCCTGTAATATCTTGTATCCAAATATAATATATTGTGAGTTAACCCTCACCATGGTTTTTCCCTTTTTGGGTTTTCCATGTAAAAATTCTGGTGTTCATGTGTGTTGTTGCATTTATTTGTTTCTATTTTCTCTCTTGTTGATTCAGTTGGAATTGTGATAATGGTTAGATGGATTTTATTAGAATGGTTTTATGGAATATTGATTCACCCCCCCTCTCAGTATTCTGGATGTTCAACAATTGGTATCAGAGATTGGTTCCTCTGAAGGAGCCTAACAACTTGAGGAAGGTCCTAAAATTTGAGTATAAGAAATTTTTTCCTCTTGAAGTGATCTCTACTGGGTATTCAGAAGAAATTGAAGACTTGAAGAATAAGTTGAAGGAAGTGAATGGTTGTATCAAGGATCTGAGGAGAAGATATGAAGATGCCTATGATTAATTGAGAAGAGAACATGATGAAATCACCAGAACGTTACAACAACTAGAAGAAACAAAAATAATTGAAGGATGTCAGCAAGTTGAAATTCAAGAGAAAATAGATGAATATGTTAAACTTAAGCAAGAAGTGGAAATCAATTGGAATGCTTGATGAGTTGATTACTTCTTAGAGACTAGAACTGGATAAAAGTGGTTTAGGGTTTGAAAAAGGTCAGACTTCAAAAGCGAAGCAATCTTCTGACAAGAAGACAATGCAAATATGGATGAATCAAGAACTTAAGAAGAAATTTTGGAAGAATTCCCATTAAACAACCTAATACTAAGAGGCATTTTTGTTTCAATGGTGTTTATCATTCCTGCAAGAAATTTGGCCATAAGGAAAAGAACTGCAAAAGTAAAATGAATGGTACTTTATCATTTTTCGGTAAATGTTTTAACTGCAAGAAGGTTGGACATAAAGATAATTAGTATGAAAATAGATTGAATAAAAGAAAGAATGGAAGGAAGAATGCTGTTTGCTATAAGTCCAACAATCCATAACATCTTGCTAATACCTACAGAAGGAGAAAATATATCTATCTGGTGAAGAAGCATGAAAAAATTATTGATCTAGAAGAAATGAGAAAAGAGATGAAAAGGATCTGTAGAAAGGAAGGAGAATTCAAGGAAGTTGAATTGGAATCATCTGTCTTATCTATGCCGACCTCCAGTGCAGATACGCCCATAAATTTTTGAGTCTAGCAAAGACTAAGGGGGGGAAATTATCATAAAATTAAATAAACCCCCTCATCGATTCGTATGCCACATCATGACAAAAGTATATTTAATGTGGTAATGAATTTAAGGATTTTTTTAGTCACATGTGTGAAGAATGAAGTTTGCACAATTTGAAAGAATGGAGGAACACACAATTTTCAAGGTAATCTACTTGCAATTTGAAGCATTTATTGTGAAAACATTCAAAATAGAAGAAATAAATTCAAATATTTTAAGAGGCATATGTATTTTCAGAGAAGCGTGCAAAGGAAGTTTAGAGAAGCCAGAAAAATTTAGAGTTTTAGGGTTTTAAGGAGAGATCAAAGTGTACTCTAGAAGTTGGATATCTACCCATTTCCTATTGGAATTTATAGAGGTATTCCTGCTTGTACAATCTTTCATTTTTATTGCTATGGATAATTCAAAGGTTGTGAATAATTTAGATAAATTGCAATTCAATTTGAGGAAACATTTGAAAAATATTTCGGAAGAGTCAGTTGGTGCATTCTCTTGCATTCCTCCTAGAGTGTTTCCCACTGAAGATATCTATGCATTCGTCTATAGTAATATAGAAGAAATGTAACTAGTTTAGTTAAGTATTCTTTGGAAGAATGAATTGGAAGAAAAACATGATTCCTACAAAGTGTTAGTTGAGAAGAAGTTGGATGTTTGGTGGAAAGTCCCTTTGTTTGAGTTTGACAGGAAGTATATTCAAATAGTTTTGAGCAGAATTCATAATGAATCATTATGGATTGATGAAGCACATTTGATTACCAAAGAAGCAGTCAGAGATGTAACTAGTTTTTGTTCCTCCGGATTGTTGATGGGTGTTTTTTCACCTTCTCAACATAGACAAAGCATAAGTGCAATGTCTCTCTTGAAAGGTAATTTCTGCAAATAAGTTTTAGAAATCACCCCAAGGTCTCTTGAATGTGAGGTCATGAATAAGCTTGGAATTTCTCAGTTGGTTGATGTGATTTTTGGGTAATAATAATGGGAATTTATGGTCACTAAGGTTGGAGGGAATTGAATCTACAAAAGGATTTTTGTAAATTTTGGAAATGAAGAACAACTACTGCAACTTAAGGATAGTAGTATAAAAATCCATGCTTTTCATCATATTTGGCTTCGTTGGGATGCTAGAAATTTGTTTTAACTTCAGTCTTCAAAGAAAGGTCAAAAGGGAAAAGGGATAAGAGGTTTCCTAGACCTGCAAGTAATGTTGAATAGTAACAATGGAGGATGCTACAATGGAAAGCCTTCCTAAAACTAAGTTCCACTTAACCAAGATCAGCCTACAATCTCATGAAACAAGTACAATCTTCTAAGGTCTACAAATTTTCAACTATCCATTCAACATTAAAGCATGAAAAATAGATGAAATTAAGTGCAACAATATAAAAAATGCTTAGACTAAATTTATATTGTTGTTTATCATCAATAGACAACAAAAAGGATGAGCAAGGAAGATATCAACACCATAACATTCCTCACCATTAAAGTGCAACATATACTAACAACTAAAAGCAACTTAAAACTAGAACATCAAAGCTAAAATCTGAAATTGGAAGAATGAATCATGCGCACATGAGAAGAAAACACAAGAATCCATCAAACAATTATATTCTCATTAATTTTCTATAGCATTCGTTTACACAACAACTCATCTCTCTCTTTGAAAATGAGAGGTGACCTCTATTTATAGTTTTCCAAAAGCAAAATGAATGGCAAATATTTACTTTCATTGTGTGGAAGATTCATTTTACAATAGGTTTTCACCTACCCCCAAATATATGACAATATAAAATACATTTTCTATCTTTTCCCTATTTTGTCTTCTAGCAGCCTGACACTATAGCAGTTTTATCTTGTAGTGGTTGCTATCCTTTGTAGCCATTTTGACAAGAATTCATCATCTATAATGGGATTACTAGCTGCCTTCAAAGCATTTGCATACTCAATGAATTTTCCAAATACAACTATAAGCTTCTTCTCCTCAAAGAGCTTGGATTTGAGGATTTGGAAGGACATCCTCTTGATTTTTTTGATGATTTCTTGCCAATTCTTAGTATAATTTGAGGAAGCCTCAATTATCTACTCTGTTTGGACAAAGGTCCTTGCAGAAAAATCCATAAATTCTGATGACAAGGTGTTACTGGCTCCTTGTTCCATTTTTCGGTGGAGCAAAGGCTTGACTCTCTGTGAATCTAGCTCGAGGGCGGGCACCTCAAAATTAGTCAACTTCTAATACTCTGCCCTATTAGTTTTGGTGCTCAGAGGCCCATTTGTGATCCACCTCAAGGTCATGCAAGACCTTCTCTAGAACTTCCTTCCTGTAATCCAAGTTCATCAACTAGGTTTCTACTAGCCAGTGGTCTTCTTTTTGCAGTTCTAGCTCCTTTTCCCAAATACCTTGAGGAAGCTTAAGGATGCACTCCATTTTGGGATAAGTGATCCTATATGTTTCTAGGAACTCTTTATAGGTATTCATTGTTCATCATACTTTCTATGTCTTTCCATAACCTCCGATATCTGTTGTACATCGTGACTGCATGGTCAATCCCTCTGTCACCATTGGATACCACTTTGTTAAACCAAGCATTCATGGACTTGGTCTAATTCTTCCTTTTTTTGATTTTACTAATATCTTCTTTTGACAGCAAGGAGCGTGATGCCGATGATTTTGTTGGAATCTCTTCTTTCGTAGATATCCACTGCTAAATATAAGTGGTGAAATTCACTACTTTTTCTTTTAGTTCCTCCTTCGTGGACTGGTCCTTATTGATTTGTTGCATGATGGTGGCCACTGACCTTTGGAATTCATCTATATTTTGTTCCCAAGTTGCTAGGCCCAAGTTAATGGTGGATATGTTGTAACTTTAACCTTGCATGGCACTCGTACCTTTTTATGTCATAGGGGTGGCAATTTGTATTTCCTAGGACCCAGAGGCATCCATTGTGATGTGAGAGCACACCTTGGAATTCTTTTCTTTTCTAGTTTTCATTTGTGCCCTAGCTATTATTGCATTGACCCTCATTTTAGGGTTGACAACCATAAGAGCCTTCTTTTTCAATTATTGTTCTAGCCAGTGAGGCACCTCAATTTGTCCTTTGGGTGATTCATGATCACCTTCCTCTCTTTGTTCATTCTGAGGCTTCTCCTCTTCATTTTCTAGAGTTTCTTGATCATTCTTTTCATCTTCATCCAAGCCTTCTATTTATATGGTCTTCCCTATGTCTAGTTCAGTAGAATTTATATTCTCCTCAGTGATACCCTCTTCTTGGGGTGCTTTCTCTTCTTCATGTTCAATCTCAATATGATGCTCAAGCTTAAAGCTCTTTTCTAGTACACCTTCTCCTTTTCTTCCTCCTTTTCAGGAGGTACTTCTTCTCCTACTGATTAGTGGAGGCTCATCCAATAACTCCACATCCATATCATTATCAACTTTCTCCTTAGAGAGCTTCCCTTTAGGATCAACTTATTTTCCCGCTTCTTTGTGCTACTAGGGAAACTCTTCATCTGGCTCTTGGTTTGATGTTTCTATCACATACCATTCATTAAGAGCCTCAACATCCTCTTTTGAAGTGTGTGACTTCTCCTCATCATAAGCCACCTCATCAAATTTTATATTTAGCATGCCTTCTAGGTGCTCAAAATAATCATCTTTTGTAGCCGCTCTTTGTTGCTTTTTGTGGTACTTTTCCATTTCTTTCGAGATCTGCATCATGGCTTCCATCTTTGGTGACTTTCTAGGTGTCAGGGGAAGAGGTAGAGTAGTATCAATTTGAACCATTAAATCTTGAACCTTGGGGTCAAGGATTACCCCACAGAGTAAATTGGGCACGTTCTACATATATGTCATGAAATTATGTGACAAAGTAAGGGGCGCCATGGTGGTTGTGGATATTGTGGGAAATAGAATAGAGAAAGTAGCCAATGTAGGAGGGAGCAAAGAAGAAGATAGTGGGGATGTAGTAGAAGAAGAGGAGTCAGGTATCATTATCAGAGTAGTCAGCAAGGTGGAGGCAAGGTCGATAGAGATGTCCACAGTAGGCGAGGATGAGATGGGAAAATCTTGAGAAGTGGAAGGTGGAGGGGTGACAATGGTGGCAATGACAATAGTAATGAAAGTGACAGGAAATGAACATAGTTGCTTGGTTTCTTCTTCTTCATGGTGTTCCTCTTCTTGGATGGTGGGAATCTCCAGCACAAACGTCCCCATTATTTTTTCTCTTTTAGATGATTCTCCCTCTGTTGTCTTTTAGGAACACACCTTCTATTTTGGATTTTATTCGGGTGCATCCTTTATTTTCTTTAACCTTTTTGCTGGTGGGGACTTGGGAGCTTCTTCTGATGAGATAGTGGCTGTGCCACTATCAGTTTCACTTTTGAGCTCATCCTCAAGCTTGACATAAGTCAATTTAGCACCCTACTCTTTAAGTTGAGTAATTTGTGCATCCACCCATTGTCTTGTTCTATTTTTAGTAGGCTAGGTTAATATATTGAGGTCAATGACCTCCTCTTCATTCCAATATATTATAGGAAAGGAAAAGTTGGCCATGGAATTGTACCTATCATCAACAATATTTTCATCTTCCTCCACTATCTAATCAGGTACATGGAATAGATTGACTGACTTTACAAATTGAGTTGTCATTCTCATATAGTGCCTCATTCACACTTATTTATCATCTCCATAGTTGGCTCATAAATCTTTGACTCGAGGTTGGTGAGCATATTGTCATCCAACCCATATCTTTAGTTTTCCATAAGGGTCCATTCTTCCTTGGTCTGTGTGGAGATCTAGGTTATACTCCAATTATTTGTCTAAGTACTCCATGCATTGGGAAGCAGGGGAGGAGTAAAGTCCTTGCCCAAAGGTTAGGAGAGATGGGATCCTGGCTTGGTGTTTATCACTTAACAATGTGTGGGTAGTTTACAACTATCGAGAAACTTCCACCTAGATAAGGTGGTTGTTTAGTTAGCATGTCAATCGATAGGGCTTCCCTGAGAACCCTTTTGCTCTGATATATGTGAATTTTGGGAACTGTATGAATAGAAACCCAAACTGTTTGATGAAGGCCTTTGTGCTATGCAATACCCTCCTTTGAAAATATCCTCCTAGGAGTTTGATTATGTGCATGATGAAGGCATCATTTACCCTCCTGTAATCTCTTTTGAAGTTTCTATACTACAATTGGGTATAACAGTCATATACTTTAAGCTCTTCTTGCCTTGTTCATAGTTAGCGTATGCTAAATAGTCCTTTGTATGGGAATTTATCTACCAGGAGGTATACCAAATATGAATTCATGTAAAACTTGGAGCTCTTTTTCATGGCTATGAGCTAGTTGTGAAGGTTGTCACTGATCATCTTGGCCTAGTGGAACTTGGTCATGCCTTGGATGATCTCCTAAGTGAAGTGGAACATCCATTCCTCAAAGAACACAACAGTTGGTAGGCCCATTACTCTGCTCAGTAGAGTAACTAGATCATGGTATTAGTCGAAGAAGTCACTTTTCAATAGCTCCTCGGGTACTTTGTTGGCACTACCCCTCTTTTATTTTAGCCAATGTTGGTTGATTATTCTTTTGCACCTAAGAGGGTCCTATTTCCACATGTTTTTGGAAAATTACTTCTTTGTTTCTTCCATTTGATCAAATGTGGGGATGTGGAATGTCTAGCCAATAGATTTGGCAGAAAAATCTATCAATACCCTTCCATCCTTATGAATAATCTTCTTGTTGGAATGATAACATTCACAATAGGTCATGAACAACTCTGGGGCAACTAATGCAGGACGAAAGCCAACCACCTGGATGAGACCAGTTGCCCTGACTTTTCGTGCATTCTTTGTAGTAGGGTTAACCATCACCATTTTCCTGAACTAATCAATATCCATGTGCCCTAGGTTTGTATCTTATACCATTTCCCAAGTGTAGGAGAGCTTGGAGGTACACTCCACTCTGTGAAACTAATACTCTATTTGGTCCTTTTCATATTTTCCTCTTGGCATGTGTGCATGCTTCTTTCCTTTATCAACTTTCTCAACCAGCCTCCCTAATGGGCTAGCAACAGGTTACATAAATACTACATACAAAAGAAGCAATAAGTGTATTCACATATAAGTTAGGGAAAATGTTAATCAAATCCTATAGATAGAGTGTTAGATCCATTTATACATCATTAAATTATTATGAAATTTATCATTGTTCAACATTTGGAGCTCATCTGGAACATTTAGGTGAATGTGGCATTAGGGATGCAGGTTTCCCTAAGTTGGAATCCGTTAGGAGGGAGACAGTGAGAAAACGACTCCAGGGTCACAGAGACTTGTAGGTGGCTTCCCCATGGTTGAGTTGATGATAAAATTTCTAATGAGGTGATTAGGTACATGCAAAATTGACCAATGGGGTACCCACACTCAATAGATTAGGCTATGATGCACTTGCAGGTTCAAGACATGCGGATGTCGTAGGGCAGAAAGATATTAAGGATTGGTCATTGAGTTAACAACATTCGGGGAACAAGAACTAATAGGTAGATGTCTGAATTGCATGACATGTGGAGGGATTGGATGCATTGTGTCTTATATTTTTAGCACTTTGGGGTGCATGGAGGGAAGTCATTAGGCCGCCATCAAATGTTTGTCATTAAGGAGTCGCCTCGAAGGGATGGCGGTTTGTATAAGTGGGCCCGCATCGAGCCCACAGACTTAAGCTTTGGCATTGACGGTCTTTAAAATAGTGAAGGGAAACCACCCTTGCAAGGTATACAATGCAGACGGAGGTGGATGCTTGGATAGTAGGGAACGTTGATGGAGTAGGAGTCATTTGCTGGTGGCCACCTATAGAGGTCGGCTTGCATGTAGTTTTGACTTAGCATTTTTCTTAGTAGACTCTCAAAGATGGAGAAGGCGGTGATGGACACAGAGTCCACATTGTAGATGGATGAGGTGAATTTTCCACTTAACAATGACAGTTGCAGGATGATGGGCCACATCTTAGTTCAAACTTAGCAAGTTTTGAGAACTCAGTGAGAGTAGTAAAGGCAAGACCTATAGTGTGGAAAGCGGCTAGGGTTAGGCCATTAATCAGTGGTGATCAAAAGGTGGCCATCTGTGAACATAATGCCACATGGGAATTCCCACATAAGGTTAATGACAGCCATTTTCCCCATGATTTCAATGTTAACATGGGCAATGGTAGCGATGGTGGGGGCTGCAAAGGGGGTCCTTATCGCTCAACAAACAATGAAATAAGAGCAGGGTTCCATATGAACACAAAGACGTGGTTTTGGCCATTTTGAAGGGTTTTCAAATGATGAATTGAGTAGTTCATGCAGGTCCAAGGGTTGTGAAGGTCGCCGATTGAGCCGTGGTTTCTATTTTCAAGATTTTAACATTAACTAGCTCAAACCCTAACTACAAAAAAACAAATCTTAAAATTTTAAGTAATGGCTAACTTGGAAATGATGTAAAAATTTGATGGAGACCGATCTTGAATTTATTGTCAGTTTGTGCGAACACGAGCTCCTAGTTCGTCATTGAAAATTTGAAAATTAGGGGGTGAAAATGATAGGTTTGACCCCGCTTTTATTGGAAAATTGGTGATTAATGCACAAAATAAATTCTAGGTACGATAGGAGGTCAGGTAGATAGGTTTGTGAAAACCTAATTAGGTGTTGTCGTGGGATGGCAAAGGAGACTACGGGCTGTGGAATGTGGGAGAACATCAGGAGTTAGCTGCTAGCTAGCAACAAGACAATAACAACGGTTTGCAAAGGGAGTCCCTCAAATGCGGGTCTACAGGGCCTGAAGGACGCTGGGGTAGAAGACCAAGGGACATCCATAGGTCTAAACCCATAGAGGCAAATAACTTAGAAAATTTTTGGGTGGTGAATTTTGTCAAAGGGGAATTGGTGACTTTATTGGATGTGACTAACTTACACTCAAAAATAGGGTCACACAAAAATGAGGCAAAGGTGGAAACAACCCAACAAAGATGAAATGAAAAAAAGGGGGTCCTCGGTCCAAATGGGGCATGTGTTCTATAGGTACAACAAATGGTGACTCCACTGGGAGAATGCTACAAAGCATTCTACAAGTAAGGATTCATCTAGTACTTAGAATCTCTATTTTTGTAGACCAGAAGCCAATTTCCTCAAATGAACTAAAGAATTGAAAAGAACAGAATCCTTGGTTGAATTGGATCACAAAAGTATCTCAGAAGTGTGTGCAACTCTCTCAGAGACCATACAAGATAACAATCCATTAGCTAAGGCAAGCTACATAAGTTGTCTAACCCCAAAAGTAACCTAGACATTGCTCCATTGCTAGTTAGGTGTCCATAGCCCCAACGGAGTTGTTGTTGTGACCCCATGAACATTGCTCTATTGCTAGCCCTACATCCATAGCATTGATAGAGTTGTTTGCACACCCACAAAATTGCTTGTTTCAACATTTTCTTTCTCTTTTCTCTTTTCTTTCTTTTCTTATTTTCTTTTAGTACTCTTTTGATCAACTGCATAAGCATTGAAGCTTATAGTGGGTTTGGAAATCACAGTGGTCATTGGAGCAGACTTAAGATTTTTCACTTGCCACAACTTCATAATGATTATCTGATAGGTCATCGACAGTACTTAAGATGTATTTCTTGTATAATATGAGATAAGCATGAAGGAATTCAAATAAGGGTTCAGTCCTAGGTTAAATTTAGAGTTCAAGTAAGGAAACTTACCTCACGAGTGCAGGCATAAATTCATAGTAGCTGATGAAGACTTACCCAAAGAACAAATGGGAATGGGTAGCAAAGTGGGCCCACTAACAAACCAAGCACGACCAATGCATCAATATTAGAAGACACCCTCAACAAAAACAAAAGTCAGGAAAGCAAGCAAAATAAAACAACAAAGAAAAAGAACCTATTCTAACTTTATACAACTATGTACAAAGGAGATGAGCTTTGAAAGCTTAGGCAAGGAAATAATGCTTGAGGTATTGCTCATTGACAGGCAATGGGACAACCTCTCCAGTGAGGGTCTTAAGGAAAAAGGATTATCTCCCAGAAACTCAAAAATCTTAAAGGGGCCAAGCCAAAGCTTGTCAAATTTGTCATGTTCCCCTTTCTTCTCATGGGCCTTGTCCCAACAAAAGACTAAATCAACAATCCTAAAGGCCTTTACTTTGGCTTGGTGATTGAACCATTGTTTGACTATGCCCTAGTGTTTGGAAATTTTTTCTATTTCTTGATCGTAGACTTCCTCTAAATGCAACAATTTAGCCAGACGAGCTTCTTGGTGTTCTCCCTCCTCATAGTAGGTATTGATGAATTGGAGTGTAGGGATCTTGAGGTGGACTAGGAAAATAGGCTCTAGACCATAGATAAGGTGAAACGAGGAATTTCCCAAGGTAGGCTTATCATGTGTGAGATTTTCCCATAGGGAAAAACGTAGCTAGGTGTTCCAATCTTTCAAATTTTTGTCAAGTAGCTTTCGAATAATAGTCAACAGATTTTTGTTTGTGGATTTAGCTAGGTCATTCCCTTGGGGATAGTAATTGGAGGATAATTTGAGGGAAATTCCATAATCAAAGGCCCAACTAGAAAACTTGAGGGATGCAAAGGTTGGACCATTATCACAAACTAGAGAAAATGAACAACCAAAGTGATTTAAAATAAAACTTTCCAAGATATTAGTAACTACTTTGGTCATGCATTTCCTACATGCTATTGCTATAGTCCATCTAGTGCAATAATCAGTAGTGGTTAGAATGTATTTATTTCCTACAACGGATGTTAGGCATATCGAATCGATGAAGTCAAGTCCCCACTGAGAAAAAAGAATTACCTTCATGATTGGTTGCAACGTGATATGAACATTACTTTCTTTGGTAGTAGTGATCTAATAGACATGGTAGGTTCTAATGTGATTATGCACATCTTTGAACACCGCCGGCTAGTAGTACCCTACTCACTGAATTTGATGAGCTGTAGAGAGGAAAAACCCATGACTAGTACCGAACTTATCATGAAACTCCCTCAATACATGAACTGCTTCTTCTTTTCCAAGGCACCTAAGATAGATTCCTTCATGGTTTCTCTTGGATAATATGGATCCCTGCAACATGTAGCTACTACTCTCTAGTCTTAAAGCTCTCTTTTTACTCCTTATAGCTATGATGGGCACTTATTGTTCAATAGATAATAGACAATGTCATCATACCATTCTCCTGGAGAGACATCCTCTAGTTGGTAGTACTGCACTGTGAGCTTAGGTCCTGTCTCTACTATGGTGTGAGTGAGAGCTTTCCTATGGACCAGCTTCATGGGTTGAATTTCTATGTCATATTCTTGTAGCAATGTGACCCATTTTTCTCTTCTTTCAACTAGTTCATTTTGTATCAATAGGGTCTTGATAGCTGGATTTGGTACAATATCAAATACCTTGTCCCTTAAGATGTAATGTTTGAATTTTTAACTCCTTTGACCAAGGAATATGCCTATTTTTCAACATTGTGGTACCATAATTCTGCATCCTTTAGCAAAGCACTCATAAATTCAATGGGGTGCTCATTCCCTTCTTCTTCCTTTTGGGTTAACATGCTAGTGCACGAATGATCTGAAGTGAAGGAGTAGATGTAAAATGGTTTTAGTTAGTCTAGACTGACCAGCAGTAGAGCATCTGCAATAGCTCTCTTGATTTCTTCAAAATCCTATTTGGCTTCCAGTGTCCACTCTACCTTGGTATCCTACTTGAGCATGGCATTCAGTGGTTTGACTATCTTAGTGATGTTAAACAGGCACAAGACAACTGAGAGGGGGGGTGAATCAGTTGTCACACAAATTCAAACTTAAAACTTTATCACTTATCAAATCTTCAACCACACAACTCTGTTATTAAATATGAGCATGAAACACAGATAACAAAAAGTAAATCAACACAATGAACACCATATTTTTATGTGGAAAACCCAATAAGGGAAAAACCGCAGTGAGGGTTAACTCACAATATAAAGATTATAAACTGAATATAGAGGCTCACTGCCAAGGGCTCACTGCCTACAAAGGACTCATTGTCCAACAGGGAGGCTCACTTCCTATACATACAAAAGAGAAAAAAATATCCACCACAACAATTAAAGTACATTCGTAGGATTACATAAACCTTCAATTCACTGCCTTCAGCACACTGAAAATTTGCTATCACAACTCAGTCACACACACTTCTGCTCTTATGATTTGTGGCACACTTTCATCACTTTACATCACACTATCATACAATTCTTCACAACTCGCCTTGCTTTTCTACTGTTCTCAACCTTAGAAAAATTTACCAAGGTCAGCCACAATACATCATTTAATAAATTCAAATTAGGTTGACAACTCAAAATTCCCACAGTGGAAAGGAATAAGAGTGGACCAATAAAATTATTTTCTTGAACCATCTACACGCTTCCTTAATTTAATTTTATTCTACGAATGAAGTGTAAACACCAGGTCATCCAAACCTAATGAAAACAAAAATTATCAATGATGCACACACTTCCAACAAGAAGATGACATGCATATGACCCAACATGCTTCATTATGTAGGAGAATACATCTCATAATCTTCTAGATACATCCGCAACAAAAATAATAGACTTCAAAAAGTGAACTCCTTTCACTAGTCAATTCGGGTTTTGTAGACACACACAAAAATGCTAAAACATGATTTCTGGATCACCAAACTCCAAACCTCTTCATCAGAGCATAGGAAAGACCTTCACAAGACATCTCCTAGATCCACATGATTTGAAACAAAGCAACAAAGAACTGTAGAGCAAACATATTTCTCCCTGTCCATAGAACACTGACTCTGTCGGTTGAATACATATACCGGTGGACACAAATTTCATGTACCATCTCACTAGAAACTGAAAATCAGATTATATCATCATCAAATCATCATCAACATGCCTTCAGATCCACATAGGCATAGGATCAATACAAGATAAATGAGAAGCACGTACCAGAGCACATACTGAACACACTCAACACTTTGACTTCTCTTAATTGATTTTCTCACAAGCACTTGGAAAATCATCACACCAACATATCTGCAACACCATAAAGGTATCTCCATGTACTCACAACATCTCAACATCATCTCAGCCATACATGTACAATCTGTAACATACTAAACAATGTTGATATCAATGACAACATTAATGAAAACACCACCAGACAAGCTCATACTTGCAAAAATATCCCCCTTTGTTATTTATGGAAACACATAACATTTTCTCCCCCTTTTAAATCAATGGAAAATAAAAACTACTCTAATTAATCCCCCTTAGGAGTACACTCATGCTACAATAATGAAAATATTTTCTACTCCCCCTGTGGACTAGATCCATCAATCAGTCCAGGTAAATGAAGAATCTATGAATTCACTAGACTGATGCACCTTCATGTGCACTTAGTTAGGAGGTCCAAAGACCCCCATCCTCTCCCTAATATTCTCAAAAGTATCCTTTGGAAGAGCCTTAGTAAATATGTTTGCAATTTTTTCCTTTGTAGTTACATATTCCAATCTAACCTCATTCTCTAGCACTTTCTCTCTCAGAAAATGATACTTGATGGATATGTGCTTTGTTCTTAAATGCATAACTGGATTCTTCAAAATATTTATTTCACTTGTATTATCATAGAAATTAGAAATAGGTTCATCACATACCACACCAATGTCTTTCAGAGTTTGCTTCATCCACATAACTTGTGTACAACAGGATGCAACATCAATATATTCAACCTTTGCAGTGGATAAAGAAACCAAGTCTTTCTTTTTACTCATCCATGAAACTAGTCTTCCTCCAAGAAATAAAGGACCACCACTTGTGCTCTTTCGGTCATCTACACATCCAATCCAATCAACATTTGTATAAGCACTCAGGGTGAAATCATCACTCTTCGGGTACCATAGTCCATAATTGGTGTAGGAGCACCTAGGTCATGAAATGCCTTCAAAAGGCTAATATGTTAAATTTATATGTTCAAGTCAAAATTAGTGTGTCAAGGCCATAAAAAGCCTAATTTGAATGTATTCAAGTCATGGAATGAGTCACTAGGAGGTGAAAAAATGAAAATAATGCAATGTTGTTGTCAAAATGTAATTATGCAAACAAAGTGCACAAATTAGGAAATCAATAGCCAAAAGGTAGTTTGAACCGAATGGAAGTTGGTAAGTCAATTGCAAGGAGGAAAGAAACTATTAAAAGCTTGAAAAGGTGAGGAAAAGCAGAAATTGTATTCTTGTAAGCATATTTTGAATAAAAAAACCCCTATTTTTCTATGTTAACAATATTTTCTTCCATTCCTTTCATCTTTGTATTGATAGTTAGAAATATCAAAGCTAAATCCTTGTGTGATTTCATTTGGGAGAGAGTTATTTTTCATTTTCAAGAATCTTGAGGGTTAAATTCTAAGAAACAAATGTATTAAAAGCAATTTCATGTGTCCCGGGCAGTAAACTGTTCATAGTGGTTTTGAGAGTCTAACAAGGAATCAATGTCCATTCCACTGATGTAGGGTTAGTTGGTCAGTGGAATGGGTTGATTTTAATGTATTTTCACTCTTTTGAGGTGTGTAGTTGCAGGGGTAAAAAAATATGATGTTAAGTTGCTCATTCAAGACAAAAATATGAGTTTATCCTCTTGAACAATGGAGGTTACAATAGGGTTTTGAACATATTGTGTATCCATGCACTTGGAAATGATCTCAAATGCTTTTGCAGACATATTGTGAAAAGTTTTAGGTGGTGGCCAGAGAAATAGAGGTTTGCAAGTGTGTTTTTTAAAAGCCCTCCCTACTTTGGTGCTTGTTCACCCTATAAACAAGGGTTTGGTAAATTAGTGTGTTTCTAAGTTTCTCTGCTCTTAAAAATGTTGAAATATTGAGTTTTATGGCATGCTTAAAAACTATTTGAGGTTGTTTAACAAATTGGAGTTGAATAAAGGATGGATGCTTTGTAAAAAAGTCCTATTCTTGTAGCCTTTCTTAAGTGAACAGTCTTAAATCTGATGTTTTCTTGATGACACACTACTAAGAGCTTTTGGTATGTTATAATTCTCCTGAATGTATATTGGGATTGTGAATAAGCCTTGTGGAAGAAATGTATTCACCCAATTCAAGGGTTGGTTAACCTACTAGAGGTGTATTACATTATTTTCTCAAAACATAGAACATGTTGGAACAGTGAAAAGAATGACATTAAATGCTTGATTATTTCCAATTTGATGATATGATAGATGACTTTGTATTTTGCTAAGGTCTATGAGGTAGGTTGGCGATTCTGATGTGTGGAGCAAGAATACTCAATGAACAATTGAACAATGATGTAGACTTGTGGCTACAAAAGGTGAAAGGTCTAATAGAATAGAGTGTGGGTATGAATTTCTGGTTTATTTCAGTATAATAATGATGTTTACAATGATTTAGTTGTCTGAGATAAAGTAAGAAGGAATGCTTATTGCTATTTTTCTTTGGATAGTGAGATGTATTGAGGATTCAATGAATGAATGTTAGAATGTTGAATGGTTCAATGATTTTGATCAGGTTGTTGCTTTGAATTCAGGTAGATTGTTGATGGTAAAGAGGTTTTTGAGTTTGATATAGAGATGGATTGCTTATGGAATGTTTTTGCTTGTTGATGCAATGATTGAACAAAGAATTTGTTGAGTAAAGAAGTGAGTTGGTAGAGTTTTTGATGGAAGTTAAGTGGAATGTTGAAGTTTGTATATTTGATCTTCTCCTATTTGTTTCGGAATGAAATTTCCTAATGAAATGAGGTTGTTGATGTTGTTGATATGATGCTCTGCATCAATAATCCGGTGTGCCTTTAATATATCTAAATATTCTTTTTACATCCATAAGAGTTGCTTCTCTAGGATCTGCTTGAAATCTAGCAACTAAACACACTGCATGCATAATATCTGGTCTTAGCAGATTCATCACCCTTGCTCATTTTACATTTGGTTACCATAGGGGTACAAAATAGTTTAGAATCCTCGATCCCAAACCTTTTCAACAACTCTTTTGCATACTTGGATTGTGAAATAAATATCCCTTTGTCAGTTTGATTCACTTGTAGACCAAGGAAGAAATTTGATTCACCAATCATAGACATCTCAAATTCTTTTTGCATTTCTCCAACAAATTTTTTAGACATTCCTTCATTTCCTCCAAAAATGATGTCATCAACATAAATAACTACAATCAACATCTTATTACCTTGCACTTTGAAGTCGAGTTTGTTGTCAGCAGAACCTTTGTTGAATCCTTGCTTTGTTAGATATCTATGTAGTCTTGCATACCAAGCTCTAGGAGCTTGCTTTAATCCATACGACACTTTCTTCAATTTACAAACCATGTCAAACTTTTCAAATAGCTGAAACCCTTCAAGTTGCTCCATATATACTTCTTCCTCTAACTCACCATTCAGAAAAGCTGACTTAACATCCATTTGATATACCTTGAAGTCCTTGTGTGCAGAAATTTCCAAAAACATTCCTATAGCTTTTGTTCTGGCCATAGGGGAAAATGTTTCCTCAAAATATATGCCTTCAACTTGTGAATATCCTATGCATACCAATCTTTCCTTATTCCTTACTACTTCTCCATTTTCATTTAGTTTGTATCTAAATACCCATTTCGAACCAATCACATTCTTGTTCAAAGGTCTAGGGACTAGTTCCCATGTCTGATTCTTCTTTATTTGGTGCAATTCCTCTTTCATAGCTCTTATCCAACTTTCATCTTCACATGCTTCCTTTACAAATTTCGGTTCTATTTTAGAGAGTAAATATAAATTTACCTCAGCTACAACTCTGCTTCTTTTATTCCATCCTTCACTCTTGTCTCCAATTATCTGATCTTGCGGATGATTCTTCTGTACATATTTAGGAGTCCTAATAATAGGTTCTAGTTCATTATCTTCTTCTTCTTCCACTTGTTCTTCTTCTTATTCCTTCTCTTTATTTTCTTCAGGTATATGTCCGCAGATAGGATCATCAAGTTCAACTTCACTTATCTCAATAGGTTTGCATATGTCTTCATCAACTTTCACATTAGCAATCTAAATAATATTCCTTAATCTTTTGTTAAAGCATCTGTGTGCCTTGCTAGTGGTAGAGTAACCAAGAAATATTCCTTCATCACATCTCTAATCAAACTTACCAATATTTTTATCATCTCTTTTAATATAGCATCTACTTCCAAATACCTTAAAATATTTGATAGTAGGAATCTTACCTGTCCATAGCTCAAAAGGTGTCTTTGTGCTATTGTGTCTGATTTGAGCTCTATTAAGAACATAAACAGCAATATGTATCACTTCTCTCCAATATACATCCGATACATTATACTCTTGCATCATAGTTCTAGCAACTTCCCATACTGTGATGTTTTTCCTTTCAACTACTCCATTCTACTGAGGGGTTGTCAGAGCGGAATACTATCTTTTTATGTCATGCATCTCACAAAATGCATTAAATTAACTAGAAATGAATTCACCACCTCTATTCGATCTTAAACAATTGATTTTCAGATTTACTTCATTCTCCACTCTTTTTTTGAATACCTTAAACCTATCCAGGGCCTGATTCTTTTGTCTGAGAAAAGCAACCCATGTCATCCGAGTGTAATCATCAATAAGCAACATGAAATATATATCACCATTCAGGATTCCAGTCTTAGTCAGACCACTAAGATCAGTATGTACCAACTCGAGTATGCCGGTAGTAGAATATTCTTTTCCTTTAAAGCTACATCTTGTATGCTTCCCTAGTTGACAACTTTTGCAGATAGTATTAGCAGGTCTTGTGATTCTAGGCAGTCCTCAAACTATTTCCTTTTTATTGATCTTGACCAAGTTATCAAATTTCACATGTCCCTTTCTTCGATGACATAGCCAACTTTCACTGATCTGAGATACAAGACAATGACCATCAACTCCTTTCAGCTGATAGATGTTTCCATGAGTTCTTCTTCCAACAACAATCATATCTCCATTTCTTGGTCCTTTTGTAATTTCACAAGTATTGTTTTGAAACATAAGCTTAAATCCATTGCTACACATCTGACCAACACTCAAAAGATTATGCCTCAAACCCTTCACATAATATACATCATCAGTGCTATGCACTCCATGAAAATTGATTATATCTTTACCACGGATCTTAGCTCCTAAATGATCACCGAACATGACCAAACCACCATCATATTTTTCAAGTTTAGTGAACTTACTCTTATCTTCGGTCATGTGATTTGAACATCCATTGTCAATTACCGAGTAGTCTTCATCCTATCTTGCACGAAATGTGGTAACCAGAGTACCTTCGATCCTATTCTTCTTAACTTCCATAGCCCTTTTTCTTACACACTTTCTAGGGTTAATGGATATAGATTTATTTTCCAAAGCTAAGAATAAGCATTCACTATCATCAACCTCATTTTTAGATTCATCATCATAAATACTTGCCTCTTCCTTAACATAGTACAAATTCTTATACTTCTTATCCTTCCTATCCTTATCCTTATAATCCTTGTTCTTTTTATGTGCAACTCTATTCAAACATCTTGAAGCATAATGACCAATATTACCACAACTAAACCATTTAAAGGGAAGCATACCTTTATACTTTCTGGTACCTTTCTTCAACTTCTTGGTGAAGTTAGCTTCCAACTCATCAACATCATCAATATCCGGTTCCTCCTCAATCTTCATTTCCTTAAATTCCATTTATGTCTTTTCTTCTATATTGTCATCTTTCCAGAACTTTCTCAATTCAAATGCTTGCCGGGTGCCGAACACATGTTCCAAGGTGTACTTCTTAAGGTAATACATTTCTTCAATCACCGAGATCTTATCGCTATAGTAGTTCAGTAGGGTGATCAAGATCTTCTCTATTATGTCTTCATCTGCTAGCTTTCCTCCTTGATTTCTAACCTCATTTGCACTCTATTCAACCCTGTGAAAGAAACTTGTAAATTCTTCACCCTCTTCAATTTTTAGGTTCACAAATCTATGCTTTACGCCAGTCTCTTTGTCAATTTCACTTTTTCATTCCCTTCATACATATCTTCTAGCTTGTTCTAGACATCATATGCAGTCTCAAAAGAATTAACCTTAATTCACTCATTTTTAGATAAATCACTACAAATTGCATACTTCGCCCTCTCATTTTCTTCATAAGAAGAGATCTCATCTACAATATTAAGACCACCAAAGGAAAGTATATGCTTATTTTTAATAGCCTTCCAGGTCTTGAAACCAAGAGAGATAATATATCCTCTCATCTATACCTTCCATCTTTGTAGTCAGTTCCATCAAACATAGGGATCAACAACTTGTTTGCCATTAGATCTTCCTTAAGCGATTAAGCTCTACAACAAGGAACCAGAGCTCTAATACCAAATTTTAAACATGAACAAGAAAATTGAGAGGGGGGGTGAATTAGTTGTCACACAAATTCAAACTTAAAACTTTACCACTTATCAAATCTTCAACCACACAACTTTGTTATTAAATATGAGCTTGAAACATAGATAATAGAAAGTAAATCAACATAATGAACACCATATTTTTACGTGGAAAACCCAATAAGGGAAAAACTGCGGTGAGGGTTAACTCACAATATAAAGATTATAAACTAAATACAGAGGCTCACTACCAAGGGCTCACTGCCCAAAAGAGGACTCATTGTCAAAGTATAAAGGCTCATTGCCTACAAAGGACTCACTGTCCAACATGGAGGCTCACTGCCTATAGATACAAAAGTGAACAAAAGATCCAACACAAAAATTAAAGCACATTCATAGGATTACAAAAACCTTCAATTCACTACCTTCAACACACTAAAAATCTGCTATCACAACTCACTCACACACACTTCTGCTCTTATGATTTGTGACACACTTTTGTCACTTTGCATCACACTGCCATACAATTCTTCACAACTCACCTTGCTTTTATACCATTCTCAACCTTAGAAACATTTACCAAGGTCAGCCACAATACATCGTTTCATAAATTCAAATTAGGTCGGCAACTCAAAATTCTCACGGTGGAATGGAATAAGAATGGATCAATAAAATTATTTTCGTGAACCATCTACATGCTTCCTTAATTGAATTTTATTCTACGAATGAAGTGTAAACACTAGGCCGGCCAAACCTAATGAAAATGAAAATTATCAATGGTGCACGTGCTTCCAACAAGAAGATGACACGTGGATGACCCAACACACTTCATTATGTAGGAGAATACATCACAGAATCTTCTAGATACATCCATAGCAAAAATAATAGACTTCAAAAACTGAACTCCATTGACCAATCAATCTAGGTTGTGTAGACACACGTAGAAATGCTAAAACATGATTTATGGATCACCAAACTCCAAACCTCTTCACCAGAACATAGGAAAGACCTTCACAAGACATCTCCCAGATCCGAACTATCTAAAACAAAGCAGCGAAGAATTGCGGAGCAAACATATTTCTTCTAGTCCATAGAACACTGACTCTATCGGTTGAACACATATACCAGTGGACACAACTTTCATGTACCATCTCACTAGAAATTGAAACTCAGACTATATCATGATCAAATCATCATCAACATGCCTTTAGATCTGCATAGGAATAGGACCAACACAGGAGAAATGCAAAGCATGTACCAGAGAACATACTGAACACACTCAACAATCTGACTTCTCTTCTTAATTAATTTTCTCACAAGCACTTGGAAACTCATCACACCAACATATCTTCAACAACATAAAGGTAGCTCCATGTACTCACAACATCTCAGCCATACATGTACAATCCGTGACATACTAAATAGTGTTGACATCAATGACAACACCACCAGACAAGCTCATACTTGCAACAAGTGAAGCTTGTGATGAACTTCCATGAAGTTGATTTTTTTTAAGAAAGACTCCATTTCTTTCTTGCTGCCTTGGGGCTGGATTTTCAATATTTCCTAGATGCATTTTAGATTGATTGAGATTTCCTTCTCCAACATCACATGTCCTAACAGCTTTCCCTTAGTCACTTTGAAGATACATTTCTTTGGGTTTAATGAGATGTCGAACTCTCTGCACTTTTGCATCTATAATTCCTTTCCTTTCCTTTGGTGTGCATACTTTTCCAATGAGCAAGTTTTTAACTTCTTCGGCCATACCCATGTTGTGAGTATCACATTTACTATCTATCAATTCTTTCTTAGCCTATTGGTCTTGATCCCGTATCTGATCCAAATCAAATATTATTTCTAGCTAAAACATACCTCATGGTATTGTGTTAGTTTTTAGGTTGATAACCCCTTCTAAATCAAGTTCAACCTCCTTGAGTTCTGCTTCATCAATAATTTGAGTGGTAAACACATCGGAAATTATAATGAAATCAAGGATGTGCTTGTCATCATTAAAAACTTGAAAGTTGGTAACATTTTCAGGTATTGATGGGGAAGAGGTGAGCTCTACAGTGAACTTCAATTCAGTTAAGGAAAAAGGCTGGAGGGTACTAGATGCTTGTGCTAGAGAATCTATAGTATGATTCTTACAATGGGGAATTAGCTGAATATTAAATGCATCTAAGTCCTCGATAAGATCCCATACCCTGTGTCTATAATTTTCTAACCTTCTATCATGACAGGAGTAAAGTTTCCTAGCTTGCTTCACTACTAACTCAAAATCACTAAATACTTGCAACATTTTAAATTTCTTCCTTAATGCTATTAAAATCCCATGAATTAATTCTTTGTATTCTACTACATTATTAGTGCAATAAAATTGGAGCCTATGGGAAGAAAAATACATCTTACCTGTGGGACTGATGAGTTCAAAGTCTGCTCCTACTCCTTGCTTAGACTTGGATCTATCGAAGCGCAGTGTCTAAAAATTGAGGGAACCTTTAACTTTGGAGTTAGTTGAGCATGCTTCCTTGGCTATGCATCTAGTTTTGCATCCTTGGGTGACTATGTATATATGGGCTGGCAATGATCTTGTTGTCCTTGTTCTTTAGGAGCAATCTATCCTTTGATATGTTCCACAATCGTTTGACATAGTTAGCATTCAAATTTAGAATGGGCTAGATTGTGTAACTTGCACCAACTTGGTAATAACAACTCGTGTAAGTCCATTCTTTCTCCTAAACTGAGTTGATCTTGTACACATTTCTGCATAAAATCTTGAAATCCATCCAACAACCCAAGGTTACCATATTCATAGGGTTCTTCATCTTCTAACTCAATCAAAAGTTCTGTGCTATCAGGGGCATGTGCCAAGTTGGTGGGGGAACTTCATAGCACAAGAACCTCTTCAACCACTTCTTCTTCATGGAACTCTTCTCCACTTTGATAGGCCACGAGACAATAATTGCCTAATTATGTTTATGTGAACAACACCTCATTCTTGTTGTTGTACTCCGTAATCATGAATTTCATACGAGGCTCTCTCTCAGTACGGATATGGTTTGGAAGCCCCTTCCATAGAAGCCATAGATGTGTAAAGTCTATGGTAGGATATCCATTCAAAGCCTAGGTGAAATCTCACCCCAGTATAATGTTGTATGTGTCAGGGATATCAACAACCTAGATGCCAATCACCTGCTACACCCTTTGGTTAGCAACAATCTACATGGGTATCCTATTCATCTCCTCAACTATATTCACTTCTATTTTGTCTAGCTGAGTCACTTTCCATTGGCAGGGGGTTGGAGTTATCCCTAGTGCCTGGCATATTGCAAAGGGTATCACATTTGTATATGCGCTAGAATCTAATAGGTAGTTGTGTAGGTTTTTATCGAATATTCAAATTGTCATCAAGAAGGGAGAGTTTTGCAACTTCCCCTAGAGTAGTCCTACAAAAATGTTAGCCTGGGCCACTTGAGCCTTTTCTTTTTCATTGGATTTATCCTTTTCTTGGGTTTGATTTGGCTCCTTGGCGAGAATTTTATCTATTGATTAGTTTTTACTGATGTGTTGATTTGGAGGTTGATCGGATTTCTTTCCCAGGATCTCCCTAATCACCGATTCATTGTTTGAAATTCCAAATAAAACCTTTTTGGTGGGCACCTCTTGGATTAAATTTGAGGGGGCAGTCCCATTTAATGACCTAAAGAAGGCATTTCTAACACCTGCCACTCTTAACAATTCAAAGGCAGACAAACTCACTTTGACCCTTTTTAATTCATTTGCCACATACTCCCCCATTTGTTCAACTTTTGCTTCAAAAAAATTGCTTTGGGAGGAGCTAGCAGGCTGATCTTGGGTTTGATTAGGCTTCCTATTTTTGTTGAAGTACTAAGTAGGAACATGGGGATAAGTTGGGTTGTTACTGGCATTAGGATCAAGTGGAGTATTGAAGTTGTTGGGAGGAGTGGAGGTAGTTAAAGGACTACCAACTTCTCTATTCCTTAAATTGTATGGGCTTTCCCTTTGATGAAACATTTGAACCTCATCCTTACGTGACTCTTCCTCATCTACTAGACCATTATCTACTGAATTAAAGAGTTGAGATAGGGAGTTCCCATTACTTACCTCCTTTGCTTTGTCATCCTTGGGCACAACCTTCTTAGGTCACCTTTTGGGAAAGGATCTTGGTTGACCACCAACACCAAGGAATCATATGGCTTTGAAGGGAATAGATCTCTACAATCTGAGCCATCCACTGCATTCTGGACTTCTACTTGAAAAATTTCTACGACAGTTTGGAATTCTGGGTAATCCAACTCAGAATGCTTGTTTGTCTTATGGATCTAACACCATCTGGATAGAGAATCCTTGACTAGATAAACTCCACTTGTTGACTTTTCATTTCCACCCAGTTGATCAAGAGGTGATGGGATACCTTCATTATTTGGCCTTGTGTTCCATGTTTGATTTTTTCTTTGTGAGGGCCTCCTTTTAAAATTTTGCCCCAAATTCTGACCTCTTTCATAATTATGTCCAAGAGAGGCAATAGAATCATGGTTGTCTTGATTAAGGTTGGATTGGATTATCCTTTGAGAGGCTTATAGTTGGCTATTTTTATTTCTCAAATGTGTCATTTTCATAGACAACTTTTTCACTAACTTAGTCAACACATCAATTTGATCCTTCTCTACATTATTTTGCTATGGGACTGAGTTTTGAAGGAAGACTGGCTATATCATGGGTTGGTTTTGTTGGGTAGGTGGGAATTATGAACCCTGCATGTACATAGGTACTTGGGGCTATTAATAATAAGCCTATTGTTATGGAGGTTGCAAGTAATGAGGCACTGGAGGCACCTGATTCAATGGCTTCCCTAGATGTGGCACTATTTGGAGTTGAGGGACTTGATTCAACATTGGCATCTAATGAGCCAAGGAATGAGTAAGTCCTTGGATCTTCATGGGGTGAGCAGTTGGTCCTAATGAGGGAAAGGGACCCGCAATATGCTACCTCAAATCTATGTTTGTTGTGACTGCTTCTGCATATGGATCCACTAACTTGGTAGGTGGCGGGCACATCCTCTTGACTAAGGATGATGTAAGATTTTCTAAGGTAGCTTAGTACACTAGTTGTGTGGAGGCATCATCAACCATATAGGGTGGCTGCAACCTCATGAAAGCCCTATGAAATCAATCATTGAATGAACAAATAGGCTCATTCACCTCCCTCTTGATGGACATAAACTATTGATATAATTCATTGGGGATGATAGGAACTTTGAACTTCTAGAAGAATGTATTCTTCATTTGGTCCCAAGTGGTGATGGATCCATTCGGTAGATGGATGTACCAATAAAAGGCCTCATCCCCCAATGAGTAAGGGAAGAGCCTACAAGCCACGTCTTCATGTTTAACCTTTATATCCTTCAGGGTTGTTTGGAAAATCTTTATGTGCTCTTCTGCTATCCTCTATGGATCACATCGGTGGAACTTGATGTAGAAGCCCTCTAGGTTCTTAGGTATTTCATGGTTGTCATTGAAGGACAATGGAGATGGATTATTACCTAACTTGAGTCATTGTGGGAGGTAGAGGTTGCACTTGATGTGCTACTGTAACTTGAGGCTATAAAGGGGCAACAATTATGGCAATGCCTTGAAAGTGTAGTGGTGGGTTTGGGACAACGCCTTGGTTGTGGGAAGTGAATGGTGCAAAGGAAGTTTGGAGTGAAAGGGAGGATGGAAGTGTTGTTGTAGGTGAAGGGGAGAAATGAGATGGATGGAAGGAGGGATATGGATTGGATGGAGGTTGAGTGGATGGGGTTGAAGCTGATGCTACTCCCTTTTTGGCTCTCTTAGAATTAGTAGGGGTCTTTAACTCTTGAAACTCCCCCTTTTCTGGTGTGGATCTAAGCACTCTATGAAACCTTTGAGGGGAGAAGGAGCCAATTCAATCCAGATTAGCCTTGTTTCCCTCCTAGAACCAATTCTATTGCTGGGTATTTTTTCACGTTCTCAACATAGAAAAAGCACAAGTGCAATGTCTCTCTTGAAAGGTAATTTTTTCAACTAAGTTTTAGAAATCACCCCAAGGTCTCTTGGATGTCAAGTCATGACTAATCTTGGAATTTTTTAGTTGGTTGATTTTATTTACTGGTAGTCACAAAGGGAATTTATGGTCACTAACCTTGGAGGGAATTGGATTTGCAAAAGGAGTTTTGTAAATTCTAGAAATGAAGAACAACTACTGCAATTTCAGGACAATAGTCTAAAACTCCATGCTTGTCATCAAATTTGGCTTCGTTGGGATACTAGAACTTTTTTTTAACTTTAGTCTTCAAAGAAAGGTCAAAAGGGAAAAGGGGTCAAAATTTTCATAGACCTACAACTGATGTTGAAAAACAATAATGGAGGATGCTACAGTGGACAACCTTCCTAAAACTAAGTTCCACTTAACCAAGATCAACCTACATTATCATGAAATAAGTGCAATATTCTAAGTGTTACCCATTTTTCATTCTTAGGTTCAAAGGGGTAGAGTTTATTTTAAACTGAAGAGAATAGGGTACAGTTTTATTAACCTTCTTCATCACATTCAAATATATAAATGCAAAATTTGGAAAAGATTACAACTACAGATCTTTACATTCATGTACATGCATGTAATAGAGAAATATTTGAAACTTTTCAGAAAAGTAATCTTTATTGAATGAATAGATGTTCATTATCTCATACAATCCATGAGATTAACTTGCTTATTTAGAACAGAATATGAACAATATATGCAAGAATAAGTAAAGAGGAGAAATGAATATGTATGTAAGGAGGGTAACCAGCCATTGCTTGGGATGACTGGTTTTCATGCATCTTTTTCCTTGTTGTTGTCCCGAGCTTCATCTGTCTCTTCTAGCTCTTTCCGCTCCTAATCCTACATATGACATTAGTGATGGTGTTAGAGTATAGTCTAAGGAATGACTGATAACAGAAATTACATGCATATTCACCCTATTCATGCATACATTGAACATAAGATCTGCACTTTTCTAACCTGTTTGTTTCATGTGTAGCAATAGGTGCAATTATTTATCTGATTAAATATGAGTGGAGATAAATGTGGCTCCCACAAGGGTTGAGCCCAGCTCATATCAGTAGAGATTATGGTATTCATAAAAATCAAGAGTCTGCTCATTATTATTCAATGTTGTAATCACATCATAATTTAGCAGTATCTACAAGTATTTAGTAATGGAAAGCAACCATCAATGATTATGCATAAGTGTTGCTCAGTGTTGCTCAAAGGAGACAACATACGTAATTGTTCACTTTGTTTTATTAAAGAACATAGTCATATACAAAATACAACTACAGTTACATGGTCTGCTTTTAAGGAGTTAAAAGATTAGTTGTGGTTCCAACATTTCAACTGCCTTGCAGCTACAATAGTAAATGAACTTGAGATGGTAAATGTATGTTAGCATCAACGGAATGAGTTTCATCACAAGTGGCATAAAAGATGCACTATTTTATTGAATGCTAGGAGGACTTCAAATGGAGCTACTATAGATGCCTCATGATTATGAATATTATGATTATGAGATAGCTATTTACACATGATAATGATTATGAAATGGGACAGTCATTTTTGTCAAAACCAGTCTAAGTGTGTGAGATACAATGCTTGTGCAATCCAAAGGAATAGTTATCAGTGTGAATAATAATGAGCAGACTCTTGATACTTATGAATAATCAGTGTGAAAGCCACATATGGAAACAGTTAGAAATTTTTTGTTCTCAGAAGCTTGTTTTTTGAGTTTTATCCAAAGGAACAAAAGGATACTCATGAAAGTCATCAAGCTTATACAGGAAAAACCTAGAAAAAGAATAGGGGTTTTCAAAAAAATTCATGGAGGAGTTTTATAAAGAATACCATATATAAACTAAGAAGAGCCTATGGCCTGTAGGAAAATAAGACAAGGCGACATCAGAGGTTTAGAGACATGAAAACAAATTCTGGCTTAGGCTCGAGTTCATTCTTTCAATAGAATGACTCAGATACAAATTCCATGGGACCCAAAAGATGATTTTAGAAAAACGTGAGAAAGCTTAACTATGGGTGCCATAAAAATACAACAGGAAACAATATCCCTCAGCAATTAAAGAAATCACAGAAAATAGAAGGCATTTGAGATGAGTGAACAAGTATATTATGTTGTGCACTAGTTGAAAGCTCTTCACTCACTCTTGTTTTCAAGAGAATTGCTTATCAGAGATTTATAGGAAATATTTTCCAGAATTTTTTTTCTAAGAGGTGAAAAAAATTGTTATTAAAAGTTTCTTGAAACCCTCCATGGCGGCATTTTTTGTGAGAGAGTACAAAAATAAGTGAAAAACAGTGAAAGTCGTGATCATGAAAAGCTTGAAATAAACAGAGAACAATGGAAATCTCTAATTTTTCCTTAATAAAAAGGAACAGGAATACTTACCCATTTGTTTGTCAGGAAAAATCATAGATAAAGCTTCTGTAAAGTTGTAAAATTCAGCATTGAAGCCATAGGTTTGAAGTTTCAGAAAATCCTCATCATGGCGGCGTGATTTGCAACATAAGAACAAAAATGACAAAAGTAAGTCTCCAAAGTTTTCAAGGCTCAAGATACCCTCATGGTGGCATAGCCTTCAACCATGAAGAAGTTACAGAAAAAAAAAGATAAATATGAATACCCATGAGTGGAAAAACCGCAACTTGTGTGTATAATGAGAAATGCTTACCACTAAAAATCTAAAGGATAAATAATTGAAGATGTTGGTTGACTGTTTCAGGAGCTCAAGATTCTCAGTGAAAATCTTTCCACAAATTTTTTCCTTCATAGCGGTGGACTTTGCTTCATCCAGAAGCTTCAGAAAGTTAAATGAAGAAAATAAGCATTCATTGTTTTTGAGTTAGGGTTAAAACAATATCTTCTTTTTCATCGACATAAGTAAAGTGATTTTATCACTTTATTTATTAAAATTCTAATCATAAGTTTCAAATCCGTGACCTTTTGATACAAGGTATTTTATTTACCTTGTTTTTTATTTCTACCAAATCCTAAACTTTCCTCTTTACACTACTACCTCTCCATATCATCGATGCCTAGGATGTAGCTTTATAATTTTTTGCATTTATTATTTTGTAAAATGCTTTAGATTAAATGATATTTTATGAATCATTTAGTCTAAGCATTATCTTTCAAATGCAAAAAAGGACATGTGCTGATATGATATATGCTTTTATTAACGATTAAGAGGGCATATTGGAAGGTTGTTTGTAGTTTGCAAACATTAGGAAAGTATCTAGGGGTAGTTGTGAGAGGTTGAGAAACATATGGAACAATTTTAGGCTTTTTGGCTTAGTTTGAAATATTTTTGAGACATTTTATGTTTTGATTAAGTCTAGCATGACTTTTTCAAATATTATGAGCTCTTTTGGAGATAGATTTTGTTGCTAAATCTTAGGATTTTGATGGCATACGAGTTTATGAAGGTTCTAGAACCTATTTTGGTGGAGCTCAGGTACTTAGCCTTTGGACTACTCATTTTGTAACTCAGTTTTGATTATGCATTTTGGAGAGTTAGTGTTTTTTCAAAAATCCTTTCTCAGCTGATGTATGCTTTGTAACTCATTTGGAATATGGTATACAAAGATTACCTTGGAAACCAGTGTTAGTTTTCATACTACTTTCATTCTTCTTTCAAATTATGCAAGTTTTGAATTGTGCTTATTAAGTTTGCATTTGAACTTTAAAAGTTGTGAAATTCATCTTTCCTTCTTAAAAAATATATGCAGATTAAGCCTTTTCATAAAGTGTTTATGCATAAGCTCACAAAATTTATGTTGAGTAGATGTAATAACTATCATTAGTTTTCCAGTGTATGTTCATCTATTTTGTTTTATGATTCCTATCAGTTAGGTGTATCACCATAGGGAATATCATTTACTTGTTTTAGCTTTATCATTTTGGTCAGTCATCCTTCTCTCTTTTCCTTCAAAGACAGTAATTTAGGTGATATTGCCAACATAGGAAGCCAACCTTTTTCCGGAGGTTTGGTCTAATCTAAATCTCATACTTTTTAAGATCATTCCCATGTTACACTAGATTGTTGAATTTCACATTCAACAGGGTGCAAAAAAATCCAAGTGTTAATAATTTTGGCACACCTGGTGGGACAAGTTCCTCACCATTTTGTTGGTTTGGTATGCAACCAAAAAGTTTTAGACTCTACATAAGTCATTTTTGCATACTTGGCAACTCCATAAGGAGAAAGAATTTCAGAATCAGTGTTGTTACAACTTATGAGAAGAGTTTAGACAAGGAGCAGCTCAGTTCCTTTTGAATATTTACAGATTTCCCCACCAAGGAGAAAAGGCAGGGCAACAGAAAGGCCAGGGACAACATTTTTCTATTCTAGAAGAACTAAATTGACTCCTCCACTTGTGAGATCTCATATTGTTTTCCCATTTTTTATTTCACCTAGAGTGCAAGTAAATCCACCTCTTGCTCTATAGATTGCAAGGAATCAACCATTTGTTGCTTTTGATGGAGGCAGTCCCTTGAACTTGGTGCAACACAATGATATACTAGTGGTTGCCTTAAAGAATTTACCAATCTTCACTGGGGAGGATCAAACTACCCCTATTGAGCACATAAGGGATGTAGCCTCGTTATGTGGAGTACATCACATAACTCATGAAGATGTAGCTGTAAGACTACTTGTTGCATCTCTCAAAGGCAAGGCTTTGTAGTGGTATCAGGGTTTACCAATGAACTCTATTGCAACATGGGATGATTTTGGTGACAAACCACACAAGCAGTTTCAAGAAAAATCTGATCACTTGTCCTTGGTGGAGCAGTTGACAACTATAAAAAGAGTTCCTCAAGAGCAAATGATAGATTTTAACTTTTGATTCCAGAGGACTTGGTTTAGAATTCTTGTAACAGTGAGGCCATCCCCTAATCATGCCTTATTCTTTCTAAAAGACTTAAACAGTGAAATAGCGGTCATGACACAATCAATGGGTGGTGTATCTTTACCAAGTGCATATGAAGTGACAATCAGGGCAGACAATTGTTTGATTCAGGCAGGAAAAATTGCCCCTAGGCCACCAATGCCTATTTTTCTAGATATACAGCCTAATATGCCTTTGCAGATACCTCCTTTTACACCTCTACCAGCTGTACCAACATTGCCAGCTAATGTTCCAGTTGTTGTTAAACAAGAAAGTGTTGTTTTAGGCATGTCATAGGAGTTACAAGAGATCAAGAGTCTGTTGTAGACTTTTGGTAACAAGTTGGTGAACTTGGAAAAACAAAAGTCTTATACCAAGCCTTATCAGTAGCAAAATCAAGTCTCAAGTCAGCCTTTTCAAGGTCAACAATAGTAGTACCCAAGAAATAGACAGTAGTATCAAGGTAACTACCAAGGCCCAAGAGAAAATATTGCTACAAGACCTTTTCAGGCCTATAATCCAGCTCTAATTAGTGCTGTCAAAGAGCTTGTTCCTGTTCAAAACAATCTGGCTACAGATTATGAATGGTGTTATCCATGTAACCAACCACATAATGAAGCCACGTGCTCTAATGGCGTGATTAGACAATCTCTTATGATGCAAAATGTTGTAGGTGCGCAAGATTTTCCTAAGGGTACTCACAATAGCAGGATCAACCTGCAAATGATTCAACTCTCCTGAATTGGCAGGGAGAGGAATTCTATGGGGTGAACTAGGATAACACATCTATTGCTGCTAATACGAGAGCTAAGAAGAGGGCTTTTCAGGTAGATCATGCAACAAATAAAGATAAGCGAGTTGTTGGTCCATCAAATCAGCAGGTACCATGCATTTTGCAGCGAGGTCATGACACTAGTAAAGAGTAGCCTTTACATGCTTCATCTACAAGTCAAGTGCAACCTAATCATGCTATTGTAAAAACATAGCCAAAGGTAAATATTTCTACACCTTTCAACATTGTTGAAAGTATGAAAAAAATGAATGTTTCAATTTCAATGTGGGATTTTTAGCTATCCTTGGTCAAATGGATTTGTTATAGTTAGCCTTATCAAATCTAGTCAGTTTGAATGTTTCAAATGAAGCCTCTATAAGCCAAACAAGGTTAGTTTTAACCAATGCACCTCTGGATAGTACTTCATATCAAAGTAATGGTGTCAAGCCCCCTCCTTTTTATGTTTCCTTAATAGTGGGGAATAAATTGGTGCACAACTGCATGGTTGATAGTGGGGCTAGCAGCTTGGTAATGCCAAAAAAGATTGTTGACCAGTTAGGACTACAACACCAGCCATTAGAAAAGGGAGTACTTCAATTGGATGGGACAATAGTAAACAATGTAGGTGTTATAAAAAATATGAGTCTTATGTTACATGCCTGTCCTAATTTTTCAATCCTGCAAGATGTGTTTGTTATAGACTTGCCTCCATTTTTTGCATTATGCCTGTCTAGAGACTTCACAGCTAAAATTGGAGGGTATTTATCTTCAGATTGGTCCCATATGATTTTTAGGACCAGGTATGGTACTAAGGTAACTATAACTTCTGAGTTTCTTGCCAAGAATCACATTGAGCCTTATGTGTCATCTATTGTTAATGTTAATTCTATTGTTTTAGAGGATACTAAACTTACTTCAGCATAAGAGTTACAAGCTGAAAGTATACCTGAGGTACTCTTGAATGAATGGGTAGCTGAGAACGTGATTGATAATTGAAATGAGTTCATTCAGCATGTTGGTCTAGGCAATTATGTGTTGCATGAAGCTGGGACATAAATGCCAAATCTTGAAAGAAGTGTAGAAAGTCAGATTGAGTAGCAGAATGAGCTATGGGAGATGCATTTTGATGGTTCTAGAAGAAAAAATGGAGCTAGAGAGGGTGCAATGCTTGTATCTCTACAAGGTGATAAGTATTATTCTACATTCTATTTTGCTTTTGCGTGCTCTAACAACACTGCTGAGTATGAAGGCCTTGTTCAAGGTCTCGAAGGGGCAAGGAAGAGAGGAATAACCTGTTTGAAAGTTTATGGGGACAGTGAGCTTATTGTCAATCAAATAAGAGGCCTGAATGTTGCCAAAAATGATGTGCTGAAGTCTTATAGAAATAGAGTGTGGAGTATGATTGAGGAATTTGATGCCTTTAATTTAGTATCTATTCCAAGGAACCAGAACAAACATGTTGATAGGCTTGCAGCCATTGGAGCACAATTTGATATTCCAAGTGACATTAGAAAAGAGAAAGTAAAACAGTATGTGAAGGTTGTAGTTAGGCCATCAATTCCTGATAACAACATTCACTGGCAGGTTTTTGACAATGACGAACAAATTCTTTCTTTTTTTCTTGAAGAAGATCAGTTCTCCATGGTGAATCAAGCAAAACTTAAGCAAGAGTATGATGATCAAATCATACAGTTGAGGAAAAATAAGTTACCTAAAGGTCTTGTTACCTTGGAATCAATTTTCAATACTGATGATCAGCTTAAAAAGGGTAAAGCTGGTTTGCAGATCAAAGAAGAATATTATGAAGAAATTGAGATTTTTAAAGGTAAACTTCTTAAGATAGGCAAAATTTGTTCACATGAAGATAAACAATCTTTTGTTGCCTTAAGCCAAGAATTTCACGATGTGTTTTCTTGGGAATACTCAAATTTGAAAGGATTTGATCCTCATATTGCCCAACACACAATTGAGTTAGAACCTAATGCCAGGCCAGTAAGGTAGAAAAGAAGGCCCTTGAACCCCAAGCTTGAGCCCTTAATGATTAAAGAGCTAACCAAACTAGTTGAGGGAGGTATCATCTTTCCTATTAAACACACTTCATGGGTTTCTAACCTTGTGTCGGTTAGGAAGAAAAATGGTGAAATAAGACTCTATGTAGACTTTAGGGATCTTAACCGAGCATCTTTGAAAGATCACTACCCACTACCCTCCATGGAGCAAATCCTACAAGTAGTTGTTGGTTCTGAAATATTTTCCTTATTAGATGGTTTTTCGGGTTATAACCAAGCGCTAGAAAGAAGAGGATTAGTTTAAAACTGCTTTTACAACTAAGTGGGGCACCATGGCATACAAAAGGATGTCTTTTGGTTTGTCCAACGCTGGTGCCACATTTTAGAGGGCCATGGATATGGCGTTTCAAAGTTTGATTAATAAGATTGTGCTGATTTATTTAGATGACATTACAGTGTATTCTAAGAATGTTGATGAATATTTGTCACAACTTAAGCAAGTTTTTGAAAAATGCAGAGAGTTTGGTATTTCTCTCAATCCAAAAAAGAGTATCTTTGTTGTTCATGAAGGTAAATTATTAGGACACATATTGTCAAAGCAAGGAATTACTATTGACCATGAGAGAGTCAAAGCCATACTTGAACTGCCATTACCCAATCACAAGAAGGGTTTGTATAGATTTTTGGGCCGAATCAACTTTTTGAGAAGGTTCATACCTGATGTCGCAAACCTGTTACAACCTTTGACAACTATGTTAAAGAAGAATGCGGTTTTTAGTTGGACAAAAGATGCCAAGAATAGTTTTGAGACAATTAAGGAGGCCTTAGCAACAACTCCTACATTGGTAAATCCCAATTTTTCTAAATATTTTATTTTGTATGCTTATAGTAGCATAAGTAATATTTCTACAATGTTGGTGCAAAAAAATGAAGAAAATTTAGAGCAGCCAATAGCCTTTTTTAGTCAAATTTTGGCTGATTATGAACATAAATATTCCTTTGTAGAGAAGCATGTCCTCATTGTCATAAGAAGCTTGAAAAAATTCAAGCCTTTAATCTCTAACAATAAAAATTCATGTCATGGTTGCAGACCCAAGTGTCAAGGAGTTTCTATTGAGCAAAGATCTGAATGAGAAAAGAGCAAGGTGGATCACTAAAGTTTGGTAGATATCAAGATTACCAAACTAGTTAGAGGTAAAGGTCTTTGTGAACAACTTGCTACAGGTTCAAGCAGTGAAAATGAATTAGAAAAGGATGTTGTTTTTTCTAATACAAATGAGTCTCAGAATGCTCAAGATGATGTGCCTGTGATAACAACAAATTGGGTTCAAGATATGATCCATTTTTTACAAACTAGTGAGTGTCCACCAGGTTTAGACAAAGCTAAATAAAGATACTTCAGATTGTAGTCCATTCCATATGTGCTGGTAAATAATATTCTTTTCAAAAAGGATCTAAATGGTGTTTTATTAAGATGTATTCACAATGATCAGATTGAGAAGGTACTTTGTGAGTTTCATGATGGAGTTGTAGGAGGTCATTTTGCTCCAAGAACTACCGCATGGAAGATAATGAGAGCTGGCTATTACTGGCCCAACTTATTTAAAGATGCATATGCATGGTCAAAGAAATGTGTGAAGTGTGCTCTTTTTACAGGAAAAGAAAAGCTGCCTGCTATCTCTACATCCAATTCAAGTAGAGCATCCCTTCATGAGATGGGAAATTGATTTCATTGGACCAATAAATCCACCTTCCAGTGTTGGTCACAAGTGGGTACTTACAGCCACATACTATTTTACACGGTGGATAGAGGCGGTTGCATTAAACGAAGCAAATGAATCTTCTATATTGAATTTCTATGATGACATAGTAACTAGATTTGGAGTTCCTGACTCTATCATATTTGATAATGTGATTGCATTTGTCAGTTTAAGAGTAACTGATTGGGATGTTAAACATGGCATTCATTTGAATACATCCTCAAATTATTACCCTTAGGGTAATGGTTTAGCTGAAAGCAGAAATAAGAATCTCATCAGGATTGTTAAAAGAACCATGGAGGATAATCAAAGGACCTGGCACATAAATTTGAAGTATGCACTTTGAGCAGACAGAGTGACCCCTAAGAGGTCTTTTGGTAATTCACCATACGTATTAGTTTATGGAAAAGAGGCAATATTGCCTCTATCTGTAGAGCTTCCAGCTCTTGACATTGTACATGAATTGGAGATGTTTGAAGAACATGACCCAATGTCCGTAAGATATGCAGAGCTCATGGAGCTCAAAGAAACAAGAGTCAAAGCAATGAAAACTTTGGAGTATCATCAGCTCCAAACAAAAAAAAATGTTTGATAAGAAAACTACAACCAAATTTTTCAGGGAAGGTGATATTGTTCTCAAGTGGGATGTGCTGAAAAGTGGACCAGGCAAGCATACAAAATTTGATCATTTCTAGGTAGGCCCATTCATCATCACTGAATGCAAGGAGCATAACACATTCCAACTTTCAAACATGGATGGGGAAATCCTACCAATCCTAGTTAATGGGATTCACCTCAAATGTTGTTTTGAGGTATGATTTTCATTGTACATATTAGGTTAGGTTTTTGTTTTCAATAAGTGTTGCTGCACTTTAGTTTAGTTGTTGTTTCATTTCCCTAAGTGTTGTTCCAGCACAGTTTGGTAGTTTCTCTTACACATTTCCTATTTTCAAGAAATATCCGAGTAACTTGATCTATTCTAATGAGTCACAAGTGAGTTACAATCATATACAAAACTATTCTAAGTTTGTTTATGAGTGTTCCCTAATGATTCCTTGCCCAATGGACAAGTCTAGGCAAATGGTCTTTAAGTTTAGCAGGAAAACATGCAGCAAAGGTTGCCAAAATGTTACCCATTTTTAACTCTTAGGCTCAAAGGGGTAGAGTTTATTTTAAACTGAAGAGAATAGGGTCAGTTTTATTAACCATCTTCATCACATTCAAATATATAAATGCAAAATATGGATAAGATTACAACTACAGATCTTTACATTCATGTACATGCATGGAATAGAGAAAGATTTGAAACTTTTTAGAAAAGTAATCTTTATTGAATGAATAGATTTTCATTATCTCATACAAGCCATGAGATTAACTTGCTTATTTAGAACAAAATATGAACAATATATGCAAGAATAAGTAAAGAGGCGAAATGAATATGTATGTAAGGAGGGTAACCAACCATTGCCTAGGATGACTGGTTTTCATGCATCTTTTGCCTTGTTGTTGTCCTGAGCTTCATCTGTCTCTTCTAGCTCTTTCCACTCCTAATCCTACATATGACATTAGCGATGGTGTTAGAGTATACTCTAAGCAATGATAACATAATCCTGTGTAGGGTTAAGGACTTAACCATTTTTCCCAAGATTTCAATGTTAACATGAATGGTGGTAGGGATGGTGTGGGTCGTAAAGGGGGTCCTCGCTGCTTGACGAACGATGAAATAAGAGTAGGGTTCCACATGAATGTAGAGACATGGTTTTGGCCAGTTTGAAGGATTTTTAAATGATGAATCAAGTACTTCATGTAGGGCCGAGGGTTGCAAAGGTCGTCAGGCGAGTGGGAGTTTGGACTTCCAATATTTTAACATTAACTAGCTCAAATCCTAACTATAGAAAAAACACTTCTTCAAATTTTAAGTGATGGCTAACCTGGAAATGATGTAGAAATATGATGGACTAGGCTTGAATTTGTGTTAAGCTTGTGTAGGCATGAGCTCCTCATTTTATGTTGAAATTTTGAAAATTAGGGGGTGAAAATGACAGGTTTGACCTCCCTTTTATAGGGAAAATTGTCATTAATGTGTGCAATAAATTCTAGGTATTGTAGTAGGTCAAGTAGATAGGTTTGGAGAAACTCGATTAGGCATGGTTGTGGAATGGCAGAGGAGATTGCAAGTTGCGGAATGCAGGTGGACATCAAGAGTTAGTTGCTAGCTAGTGGTGAGATGATAACAATGGTCCGTAAAGGTAAACCCGCAAATGCGGTTTTGCAAGGATCGAAGGATGTTGAGGAAAAATACCAAGGGAAATCTGTAGGTCTAAACCTGCAAAGGGAAATAACTTAGCAAATTTTGGGGTGGTGAATTTGGTCAAAGGGGAATTGTTGACTTTATTGCATGTGACCATCTTACTCTCAAAAATAGGGGCATTCAAAACTAGGTGAAGGTGAAAATGACTTGAAGAAGATGAAATGAAAGAGGGGGGTCCCTAGTTCGAATGGGGTATGTGTGCTATAGGCACAACACGGTCTAGTTCCCAAACGAAAGGCTATGAATGAGCAAGAGATAATTGAGGTGACTAGTGCGAACCTCGAAGGGAAAGAGCTTGTTTTGAGATCAATTGAGGATTTTTTCATTCAGTATGCTACAATGGTTATTGGTCACAAAGATTTTCTACCTAGTAATGATGTCATAGTTTCTACTGTTGTTGTACAAACTAATATTGACAGGGTTAGAAGAGGTATGAATTATGACCTGTGTGAGCTCATTTGAATACATCTTTTGAAGAACTTAAAGGAAATCAAGAAAAGCAAGAAGAATACATTCTAGTACTAAAATTTGATTGTCTTCCTACTATTTTACTTCTTGAAAGAATGATTGATAATAGGAAGAATAGAATGGTCAAATACAAACCCTATTTCCCATCAAATCAAGAATTTCATAATAAATCTTGGTAATTTAGATGCTCAAGACACTATTCTTGCTACATTTTTTAGAAAATTTCAAATGAGGATGAACTAAAGGTTAAGGATTCTAGGAAGTGTTACTGAAAGGTACTCCAAAAAATATCAATTTCCTTGTTTCTACATATTTTTGTCATATGGAAGCAGCTCAATCAAGGTTGGTGTGGATATCTGAGTTAGATTATGAAGTGTTAGAGGCTGAAATTGATCATCATTCAAGAATTATTTTAGAAATCCCTAAGAATCCTGATGTAGAAGGTACCTCCGGTAGTGCAACTAGAATAGGGAAGAAGAGAAAGAGTGTTGTGAAACAAGAAGTTGTAGAAGGAAGTGAGAAAGAGAGAGCTCAACATGAGCATGAAAGAACAAAAATTCAAGGAGGTTTGGAAGAATTGTAGAAGGTTATTCTCAGTGCTAACTTTGATTCATCTATTTCAATTGTGGAAAATATTAGAAACATGATTAATTCTTTGAAGTTCTATATCTCCAGACTAGAAGTGCATGCTAGAATCAAGTCTGCTGAAGAAAATCTAGAAGATATCAAGAAGAAATGTACAAATGCACATAGTCAAGTGATGAAAGAATTGAAGAGTGTACAAGTTTTTGAGGAAGAGGTTTAGGAACTACTTTCTTTTTGCCTAAATTGGTCTAGTAGTACACTGAACATAAGAGATGAGATAAGGAATAATGAAACCCAAATGAGCACTCAATTAGATATGTATAGATTGGAAGAAGATAAAGATAACCAAAGATGGTCCTACATTGTGCAGCTTCAAGACAAATTATTTTCCTTATAGGACCAAAGAAAAAGAGTTATTAAGAAGTTTGTGGCACTTGGAGACATGATTATACTCAGAAACATTCCTATATCAAGTGCTCTAAACAGTATTGGTAATTTATCAAAGATTAATATTTTTCCCAATACTTTAGCAAATGGTATAGAGTCCTTAACTAAGTTTGAACTATTACACAAGACTCTTGTATGTGCAAAAGGTACATGGGAAGAAGGCAACGTCTAATGGAAGGGCACCCTGGAGAACCTCAAAGGTTCTTCATCTTCAGGTTAATTCAACTATTTGTGTTTATATCTTTGTAGTTAAGTCTTGATGCATATATATACACTGAACCCCATCCTTTTCCATTGATGCCAAAGGGGGAGAGATAGAGATAGGAAGAGGATTTTTTTTTTTGTGAAGAATAGTTTTGATAGGGGGAGTATTCAGTTTCCTTATATTGAAAAATGTTTTTTCATGCATGTTGCCATCAATTCCAAAGGTAGAGATTGTTGGAATTATGGATCCTTGAAACATTAGAATGAAGTATGGATGGTTTGTGCTAGTTTTTCCTATGTTGTCATCAATGTCAACATGGTGACAACTCTACGAGAAGTTTATTGGAAGTTGTTCTCTACCAGTAGTGATCTTTTGTGATGAAATAGTGTGTTGGTTTTTGAGTCCAAAATTCACTACAAGGAAAGATATGAATATAATCTCTTAACCATGTTATCATGTCTCATTCAGAAAACTATATCCTATATCTTGAGAAGCTTTGGGTTTTCAGCAAAAACTTATCTCTGATAGAGTCCAGCTCTGTATTTTACTCTTGTTCTCTACTCAACATATCAGTGTGGGAGACTTCGCATTTTATTAAGGAGAACATTCTAATGTTGTGGTTCTAATGGTAGTCTCTATGGTGATAGTATGATGAGAAATTGATGTAATCTCATATATAGAAGGTGTTTTCTTTGAGAATGTATGTTGGTTTGGAGTTTCTGTGGATTAAGTTCTAGTCTTGGCCAACCTAACTATGTAATACACTAAGGAGACTAATTCTACTTGATATATGCTAGTCGACTTAGCACAATGCACTACATGGACAAAAGGTTTTAAATCATATATGGTGCCAATAAGAATGTTTTGATTATTTTGATTTCATCTAATTAGGAAAACCTAATTGATGAATGAAATATAATTGTATATATATAATAATCTTTATAGAGAGGAAATTGTATGGAAGAGAGGAGTGTGGTGTAGTGAAGTGCAAAGAGGATTAAAGGGTATTTGAAGATCTGAGCCTAAATTATTTATCAATTGAGGATCAAAATAGATTTGTGATTGACTTTTGTGGAGAGGTAGTACTTCATATTCAGAGCTTCATTGGAACTGAACCCTGCACATTGAAGGTGTATTCAATTAGTTCATACTTTTGGCAGTGAACCACAATCTTTGTATCTTGGCGGTTAGCCATCTTTTGTATTCAAGCTATGAGCCTTTCAAGGACAGTGAGTCTTGGAAATGAGCCTTGTAATATCTTGTATCCAGATATAATATATTGTGAGTTAACCCTCACTGTGGTTTTTCCATTTTTGGGTTTTCCACGTAAAACTCCTGGTGTTCATGTGTGTTTTTGCATTTATTTGTTTCTATTCTCTCTTGTTGATTCGAACAAAATTGTGATAATGGTTAGATGGATTTTATTAGAATTTTTTTGTGGAATATTGATTCACCCCCTCTCAGTATTTTATATGTTCAATTGAATGAAAAAAAATGTAATGTTCCAACTCACCAAACCCTAGTAATAAAAGCTACAAAAATGTTTGAAATGGATCCAATAGATGTAGATCTTGACTTTCTTGAATGTGATAGATCTTGAATTGAATGCTAGCTAGAATCATGAAACCCTACATCATAGTTGTTAGCTCAAAACAAACATGATGCATGATGACTTTGACATGATGCTTGATACTTGAATGATGTCCCAAAACACTTGATAATGAGATCTTGAAGGCTCTTGAATGCTCTTGTAAACACTTGAATGCTCTTGTGGACTCAAATTTGCTAGAATGCATGAATAATTGAAAGCTTAGGTGACTTGAAAACTTTCTAGGAGAAAATGAGTGAAATAACCTTGTATTTATACTTGTTTATGCCAAATTTCCTAAATTTACAACAATACAAGCCGACATCATATCTAGGAGGATAAAATCCTGCCAAGAATTTGAATTAAATTTAATTTTGGGCCACACAAGACTCATACACCAGAAGTGGCATATGAGTCCCATTAAGCTAGGCTATGGGACACATTTTTCAAGAAAAGCTTAGATTCATGTGAAATCAGGATCAAGGCCCTAAAACTTAGCTGGGATCCATATGCCCAATGTGGCATATGAGTCGTAGATTACTAAATATGGTCCATAAAATCCAAAAACACCTGAAGTATGATTGGATCTTGGTTTATGTCAGGATTATCCTCAGAAAGATGCATTAATTAAGGCCTTTGGATGCAAAATAAAGCCAAACAAGGTATAAACAAGCCCCATTAATAATGAAAAATCTAGATTAGTGTGAAAGTGTAATATAACACTTTACAACACCTTAAATAAGGTACAATTAAGTCCATTTAATTTACAATGGCCCAAGACCTAATGTGAACACATTACAACACTAAATCAAGGCAACATTCAACTCAATTTAACAAGGAGCACCCAAACAAGTGTGAAAATGTCATGAAGGCCATTTTTTGACACTATATTTAGCCCCACTTTAGTGAGAGGATGAATTTTCTTCAAAATCACACTAAACTAGAGAACACTCACATGAAGAGGGGTCCCAATACACCACTGCTAGTAAGATAGGACGACAATAATCAAGAGGGGTGATCAAGCCCCCAGGATCAAGATCCTATAGCAAACCAACATAGGCAAAAAAGGAAATACATGAAAAAAATGATATAAAGAGAAATAACAAGGCACAAGCATACACTTCCAAACACAAAGAGAAAAGAAAAACAAAAAGAAAAAGAAGGGTAGATCAAATCTAGGTTGTTTTTCCAAAAAAATGAATGCTCACTTTGAGGCAATGGAACTCTAGGTTTTCCACTGGGTAAGTATCCAAATAGGGTGAGACACATATGCACACGAATGATATGCACTCACACATACAAGCAAGTGTCTATGGGAAAGTCATTCCTAAGTTTAGCTTCTCATTAACCAGACCAAAGCTATACCTCCTGATAACATTGATAAGGTGCAACCCAATAATCAACTTCAAGCTTCATGAGGCAAGAAAAATTTTGTATGCTTGAAACTCATGAACAAACAAGATGGCTCCACAGGCATGCAAAGTTTATTATGCAAGGTGCCCATATAACCAAAATTGCAAATGCAACATAGGGAACTCTTAAAGGAGTTTTTCTTATTTTTTCTAAGGTCTTTAACTTAGGGAGCATTTTGCCTAATGTCTCCAAGAGAGGACCAATAAAATAATAGAAGATTCACAACTTAGGGGATGCAGTGTGTCGCATCAAGCCACTAAGAAGAATATAATATGGTTAGATATATCACGCTCTTGAAGTAAATCACACCCAATGTAAACCACAAAGCGAAAGACACATCACATGACGTAAGAAAACCACACCATGAAACATGAAATACAAAGTAATAATGCCAATGTATTCCCACACTTTAAAGAAATTGCTAAACACCATACTTTGAGCAATTACTATAAAGTAGCAAATGATAAATGCTAACAATAAAGAAGACATGAGAGATAATTTGGAAAGCCCTATGCCAAGTCATATGTTTCCAAATGAAGCTACGTCATGAATAATGAAAAACAAAAGGGGTTTCCCCTGAAATGGAACTCCAAACACATAAGAGATCCATGGATTTGGGGTTAGTATGTTCTTGCTACAATGTTATTAGAGAGATTGAAATTGTCATCATTCTCCAAATACTCATAGAACTAGAATAATGACACAAAGAGAGCAAAAACAAAAAAAAACCTTTTGGGTTAACATGGAAGAGACATAAATATCTCGATGCCTTGCATCATACCCAAAAGGAAAACACAAGACAAATGAAAGAGATAAAGGAAAAGATTTTGGGTCTACATGAAGAGACATGAATATTTCACTGCCTTGTGTCATTCCCAAAAGGAAATCACAAGAAACATGAAAAGAAAAAGGAATAGATAAAATATTTATGACAGAGAGAAGAATATAGGGAAAAATAGAGGAATGTCACGAAGAGAGAAAAACACCAAATAGATTGTTACGGGGGATCACATTATGCACATGAAATCACACAAAAGAAAAAGAAATAATGTAAAAGACTAGTAAGGCATATGCAATTCAACCTATTATTAGGTCATCCACATCCCAATCATCCTCATCATATATAGGAGGCAGACAACTAGCCAAAGGGACAATAGGAAGTGCCAAACTAGGTGTTGATGGTGTTTTCTGCATAGCAACAACTCAGGAAAAATACAATATCCTATCTCTCTTGAAAGGTAAATATCTATCAGCAAGCCTCAAGGGATAAACCCAAGGTCTCTAATGTCAGGTCTTGACAATGCATAAACAACTCAGTGATAAATATGAAAATGTTGGTAATCACAAAGGGACCTTACTACAAGAAAATACTAAATCTTTAATTTATCAGATCTAGCAATATAATGATATTTCAATCCTAAATCTAACCTAAATGATAAAATAAATAACAAAAGATATAAGGTTTCAGAGAGATTTCTAAATTTAACACTACTCCTAAGATTAACAATGCAAATGACAAACACTTGAAATGGACCAATCCCTCATAAATTGATTTCTACTTGACGCAGATGGATCTACAATCTTATAGAAATAGTGCAATCTTCTAAGGCATTAAAGATTTTCACATCATGAACATTCATTCAAAACAACCCTATTGCAATCGAAATGAATAAACCCTCATAATTGAACTAAGCACAATGAATATATTAGTCCAGGCTAACTTTGCAAAGCAACTAACAATCAGTTGGTTGTGAAAAGTATGGACTAGAGATTGCTACAAAACTTCAAGCATCAAACCATAAACACCATTGGATCATGTCTAATTCTAAATCTAGCATATATCTAATACTTCCCAAGAAATCTCAAAGATAGAACAACAAGAACCATGCAAGATAAATCAACACAAGAGAATTCACCAAAAGCACAATGTCTCCAATTGTATTGAATCACCCAAAGTAGCAACAATTCTAGTATTCTGTTACAACACTTGCTCAAAGTGAAATAACTTCTAACTCTTTCTCTACTACTTAATTTGCTCTAGTATCAAAAACTATCTATCTAGCCCTTACAAATGAGGCAGAATGCCATATTAATAGAAACCCCCCAAGGCATGTCAGGCTAATTAGAATTTACAATAATAATAAATGGCCATAAAACAAGTCGGCCAAGAGAAATTCAAAATAAGATAGAATATGCATTAAATGCATGTACTCCATCCAAGTAGGCCTGTGATCTCCAATATAGCTTAGACCAATGCATGCAAAATAATAGGGAAGCACAAATTCTGATGTAGCCTTACATTAACTGCTTTCCCCTTTGTCTTTATTTTGATCCACCCTATCATGCACCATCACAAGTACCCTATCCAAGTCAACTATACGTGGTAGAGGTAAAACCTTAATTCTCCTTTCAATATATTTAATATTTTCTCTTGATTGCTCCATCGACTTATCCCACTAAACCCTATTGGTTTGATATTTATCAATGACTACAATATAGGTGGCTGCATCTTCCAACTAATGTTCAGTAACTGGATCCTCAATGACTGGAGAATATACATCTCGCCACCATTTTCTAAACTGCTCAAAGCTCAAATGCTTTGGTGAGAACTTCCTTCTCCCTGTTGTTAGAACTGTAAAATTTTGAAAATTTTATGGCTTTCTATACCCATAAGTTTGCTAAGAAGTCCATACCATAAGCATAAGAATCCGCTTTGCATAACATGTTTTCCCATGCTTTAGTTTGTTTTCATCATTTGGTCCCATAGAATTCACCTGGCCTTGAGCATTTGAATTTATAAACCATATCGGTGTAACATGATGTAGGTTTCCCCAATCCTTGAGGCATTTTCTACTAATGTATGTATTTTTGCAATCTATCGGCAAGACATCGGGAATGTCTTACCGATGAGATTTCAGTTGAGGATTCATATTGGCATGATGCAGTTCACAGTCTCAGTGACAACGTAATCCTATCGGCAAGATAATGTTCATCTGAATAAGTCATATCAAGCTCATTTGTGTCTTACCAATTGAGGCATAAATTGACTATCGGCGAGACAAGAGCCATCAGAGTAATGTCCCAGAGTATTCACTTGGTCTTACTGATAAAGCAAAGGTGGGTTCTGTCATTGTCATCGGCATGAAGTCAGGGAGTCTTACCAACCCCGTATGTCATAGGGATAAGTGTTCTATTGGAGAGGACTTGGCAGTATTTTTGGACAGAATGGATTCAGTGAGACTGGCTTTAGCGGGGAGAGATACAGATGGTCATACCGAATGTACTTACATCAGTAGGAAAATTGTTAAGTCTCGACGACTAGAAAATGAACTGAAGGAGAAATCTCGACAAAGCACAATGTATGCAGGGAAGCATCTGCTCAAATCACAAAGTTACAGTGATAGGTTTGCATTGGCGAGAGTTACAATGATACTCTCATGACTGAAGGAATAAATGTCGGGAAGACTCAAAGTGTCCGTGGGACTGTAGGACATGAAAGCGATATATAGTTTGTGGTAGTCAGAGAGACTCAAGGTATTGACAGAACTACATGATGTCTTTGTGGGTGTCTGATGAACATTAGTAAAATCCTGAATAGATGGATCGCCGAGATGTGAATACGAATGGATGCGACTTTTCATGTGGCCAATATATAAATACCCATTTTTGACAGCGAGAGATCGAGACAGAAAGCAAACAAAAAATATAGTAGATCAGAATGTTTATAATTTTGAGACTATGATGAATGTCTAAAACAATGGAGATTTCAATTGAATTTATTTGATGTGATGACATTTTTGTAGTTTCAGTTGTTAGTTGTGTTAATTAAAAGTATTGTTGAAGTTGTATCCAAGGTTGATGTTTTCTAATTGTTTAAATTGATATATCAAGGATATTTTTCAGCTTATCAGTGCACATTTGTTGTATTTGTATGATTGGATTAATTGGTTCTTTCAAGGAAATATTAAGTCCTTTTAGTCAGTCATAGTAATTAGGAAATCTCATTTGGATCATTAAGAAGAACTCAGTAGTCACATCCTTGCATGTTTATACTAGTTATAAACTTAAAATTGTATGCCAAACAATTTGAGTATCTACCAGAAAGAAGTTATTCATTTCAGATGATCATTTGACTCCATACACCCAATAAGGCACTAGTCTCTACCATTCCACTATTTAGTTTCATTCATTTTTTCATATGAACACATTAGATTTTAGCCTTGATATTGCTTATACAATTTGTACCAAAATAAAACTCATTTATCCACTCCTATTTTCCATTGTGGGTAAATCACTTTAAAGGAATAAACATTGGTCAAGTTTACTTCATTGTTATAGGTATACCTGCCTAGGTCTAGCAGCACCTAAAGAGTATAAGGTCTAAATCATTTGGCCTTGTTTTTTACCCTAAAACGTATCAAGAGATTGGAAACCTCTTGAGGTATTTTGCCTGCGTTTTTGAAAGCTAAAAAATTGGAGACTCTGCTAGGGAATTATTGCAGGATATCCGGTTGAAGATCATCATATAGAGTCATTGAAGAAAGATTCATAGTTTGAGAAGCTTCAGAAAGAGTGATTCCATTGGGGATACAATCAAGAATAATTTCATTTTTCTCACTTTTAACAAAGTGAGTGGTGACTCTGACAAGAATATTGCATCAATTCAACATGAATGGTAGAAGATCCCAATAGAAAGGAGGTCTTGCTAGCAACAGTAAGTGGACACATAAGGATGATAAGTTCGATAAGGGTAAGAAGATAATTGAGGACATGTGCATAACGAACAAAGACAAAGCATCAAGACCACATTGTGAGACCTTTGACCGTTATGATACATGGAGAGATAATTCAAGTGGAGAACCTTATACCCCTAAAGAACAAAGAAATCCTTCTTATAATCCTCAAAAATAGGTGGAATTTGAGGCTAAACTCGAGGCTGAAAGAGTCGCGTATCAATAGGAATATGATCAAAGAATGGAGGGTAATCAAAATGAGCCTATTGATCACGTAACTCCTTAATAAAATTATGAGTTCTCAACTCATGAAGAAATAGAAACATAGTTCGAGTTTTATAAACAAGAAGTAGAAAGAGCAAAAGTTGAACAGGAAAAGATCCAAATGATAAAAGCAATCCAAGACTTAAAATTGCAGAAAGCCCAAATTGATGCTCAAACAGCTGGTTTTTCAAAGTATATACAGCCTCATAGGCAGGTAAATAATAATGCAGGGCCTTCATTCCCATCAAAGGCTCCTTAGAATCATATGGGAAGGGAGAATTCAGTCAAGGCATCCTCAATTTGCCTCCTACTTATATATCTTCTTCAAAACCTTCTGCCTTATTTGCAAAGCTTCAAACCATTCCCAAGGTTCTGCAGCTCTGGAGGAAGGGAGAATTCCATCACTCACCATCTTATCCTTAGTATATTCCATGATGGTCCTGGTCTTCTACAACATGAGATCTACATCCTCTTTATCTTGAGCCAATACATCTTTCAACCAATCTATTTCCCTCATTGCATCTCCTCCGATTGAAAGGATGTATTTGATAGCATCATCTCCTTTAGTCTGCACCCCTTGTAACTAGTTTACTATGGAAAGAGTAGTGGCCTTCATTATTTCTAGCTCCAATATAGTTTCTTGGGGCAGGAAACTTGTAGCAAAAGATGAGGAACTAATGGACTGCAAGGGTTTCATCAAATCTTCAAAATATTCTTAAGTCTTTCATTCTCTTCAACTCCTATTTAGCTTGTGCTTCTTTCCTCAATCTTCCCAGGATCATAGCACTTGAACCCTCATATTCTTTAATATATTGTTCCATGGAAGTGGGTCCTAGGTTTAGAGTCTACATGTTGTAATCACTCCCAGTAACCTCATCTCTATTCTTTTCTATGGCAGGAGTAGCAAAGTGGACCACCCTATTGTTTGCTTCATCCCTTTTGATCTTGGAGATGACCCTGGCCTTCTTCTTTCCTTTACCTTTTCGTATTTTTTCTAGTAGCTCATCCCAATTGGGAGGGATATCGTCCACAAAAATTTGTTTTCTCTTTATTTCTTTATCAAGACAACCTAGAACAATAGACTTTGACTATATTTCATTCCGTCCCACTTCTTCCTGCTGACCCTTGGATGTATCTTCCTACTTCTCAGGAAACTGTTCATTGTTATCATGTTCTTCTCCACTATACTCCTCTTCTTCATGCACTGGTGATGGAGTCTTAACAGGAATTTCCTCTCTCTGAGGAGGTCTGTCTTCTTCACTTCTAGTAGGAGAATCCTCATAAGTTACTAAGGGAGTCCGTAGAATTTTCTCCATTTTTGCAGCTGCACTATGAAGCTCACCTTCTTGAAATTATTCTCCCTCTTCACTTGATGGGTGGTCTACGTCTACCGGTTGTTTTGATGCAACATGTATTTCATGGGGTGCAGAAGCCTTTTTATTTTGTTCTGCAGTAGAGGTTGCTGGAGGAATATACTTCTTTGGCACACTGTCCTTGGGAGAAGGAGTTCTTGATCTCCTTGTGTATACTTGTGTCTTCTCTCCAAAACTTTCTACATTTAACACTGTTGAAGGATCAGGTTAACCTTTCTCCTTGGAAGGTCAACCCTTCTTTCTTGAACCCCTTGTTTTCCTCCTTTTAGGTGTTGGGGCACCGTCCTTTTCTTCTCCTTCACCGAGTTCTTCCTCTGCAGATTTTTCTGTCTTTGAAGTAGCAGTCCTCTTCTTTGCTTTGGTTTCCTTTGTTTCTCCTTGTCTTCTCCTTGGGAACCTTTGATCTTAATCTTAAAAGGAGAATCCACCTTGGTTTTTCCCTTCGGATCTTCCTCAGCCGATTCCTCGGAAGTGAAATGGAATTTTAGATCCCCCATCAGATTATAGGTACATGGAACACATTCACTTTCAAGTTCCCACACCTTGTGTTTGAGCTACAACTTGGTGTATTTCATCACAGGGGCCATGATTTTCTCTAATTCAATTTTTTCTTCTTCTAGCTAGTCTACTTCTCCAATTGGTTTGTCCTTAATTGGCTCATATTCGCGACTTTCGATTAAGTCTCCATCATCTTCCACCTGATCGGGAACCATTTTAACACTATACATTCGGACCACATCAACTCAGAGTCTAGATAATTTCTTCTTTCTTACCTCAAACTCATCCTTACTATTGGACCAATAGTCTTCTATGTCATCTCTATGGTGGTATTCCCTCCTGGCTTTCTTTTGTGCTTCACTAGTGATATCAAAACCCAGTCTTTTGGTATGGTAAGACAAACCAAGAGTGCTCATTTCCTCCTCAAAAGTATAGGCTGAATTAATTGAAGGGCATACCTCACTAGTACCTATCTTTAGAGGAAAATCTCCACCAAATTCAATTTTATGCTTATCTTTCTTTACAATGGCATCAAAGTCACACATTTTCCTCGTAACCTCCAGAAGTATAACATGGTCTGTGGGATACCTTGGAAGCCTATATGGAGCCCTCTGACAACCATCAATTCTTATGTAAGAGAAGGTGGGAAACTGTATGAACCAAGCCCCATACCTTTTGATCAGCTCCTTAGCTTCATCTAATATTCTCACATGCTCTGCACCTTGGAGCAATCTAGTGATGTGCATGGTGAATGCATCATTCACCCTCCTATAACTTGAGCTTCCTAAGTGCAATTGAGGATAAACCTCATAAATTACATCCTGTCCAAATATTTCTCTTGTGCTCAATCCTTTATAGGGATGGAATCTTGCAAGTGCATACACTAAATAAGAAGTCATGGTGAATGTCTTAGTCTGTAGCACATTACACATTTGTTCATGAATCACCATACTTATAACACCTGCCCAATGATAGTTAATATTTTCCTGCTCCATCCTCACAATAACATGGAATGTCCAATTCTCAAACATACCTACACTCTTTAGGCCTTCCACCCTGCTAAGCAATGTGATGGCATCATAGACTTCTTGTTTAAACTTTTCCCTGTGCAACTCCTTAGGCAATTTTGAGAAATGAGACTTTGGCTTTTCAAGCCAAGAATTGATAACCTGTTGTGACTTAATAGTCTCCTCCTCATAGTACCTTTTAGCTGCCTCCATATTGAATGCTACTACATGAAATCTATCTGGGATATCAAAAGTCTGTGCAATAGAGACAGGGTTAAGATTATCCAATACTCTCCCTTGAGGACTGAGTATCCTTTGTGAATCCCTGTCATAGTGTCAGGAACATTCCAATACCAACTCATAACACTGAACTGTGGGGGGGAATCTTACTACATGAGATAATCTTGATTCCTTTAGTCTCCTGGCTAGCACTAGAAGATCTTCTCGTGCCATCCTTGCCTTAAAATCCTCATAGTCCCATCGACCCACATTTGTGTTTGAAACCTTAGACCAGAAAGAGGCTATCTTACTTCCCGGAATCCTTCTCTTTATGTCCAATTTAACTCTTTTTGCTTTTGAGATAGAGGATCCCTCAATATCACCCTTAGCCATTCCAGCCGCTGTCTTGCTAGATTCAGCCTGCATCCATCAAATACTAACATGAAAATCCAATTGTTGATAACATACTTGTCAAAGTGTTAGCTCAAATTCATAAGAAAACCATCAAATCAACCATAAATCATCATAACTAAGAAGTTTGGGATTCCAAGCTAACCGGGGAAAACCAGTTTGGGAGGAACTTCAAAAAATTCCAGACTAGGCGGATTTTTCTGAAAAAGGCACGAATATCAACAATAGATCATCAAAATGAAGAAAGGATGCATATAACATTGTAATCTATCAGTTAAAAGTATGGAATGTTAAGCATTCATCATTAAATTCATCCATTTCATCCAATTTCTAAGTTCCACAAAGCCTCCTAGAGAATTTGGAAAAATCTGGCCGGACCGGAATTCCATGAAGTCCCCAAAACTCTGAATTTCAATGCACACCTTGGAATATTGAAGGTTAAACATAATCTGGGAAAATTCGGGGATGCAAAAATTCCACAAAGTCCTCAGAATCTCAAAAAATTGTTATTACGTTTAATTTTCCTTGATGCGATCAACTATCCTTGAATCTCAAATCTCTTGAGCTCGACTCAAGTCTAATTCATGTTTCCTATCAACCCCTTTGGATCATTGACTACTTGAGGCGTTAAATGATGAATGTTCATAACAAACCAATGATTCCCTAGATTTGACTATTGAAACCTCCGGCATGGGCGAAAGGAACTAGCTTAGATTAAACCTGGATTGAGCTTGAATGCATTCAACAATGAACCAAACTAAAACTTTGACTAATGGGGCAAGGCGTGGGAACCATTTTAGAATGTGGGACATCACTAAAACCCAACTGGTTAACTAGGGCAGAATACTATATAGGCATTAAGAACTCTCAAACATCAGACACAACCCTAGTTTGAAGCATTTAATCATTAAACATGCAAAATCGAGCTCCCAAATGGATGTAAAAATGGCCATGGACAACTAATCATTAACATTTCAAAGGAAGGGACCATAGTTACATATGATAAGTAAATCAAATCCAACCACGAGGAAAAAATGTAGTGAACTTCGATGCCCTAGTGACCAAATCAAACTGAATGCAAGAAATCCAAGCACCTCAGCAAGCGAATCAAGAAGTTCAAACACCCAAATCTCCAAATCTCAGATGCAAGAGTGATACACAATAAAAGATGAGAGAAAATGATGGAAAATCCGTTTAAATTCGACCACACTTGTGCCACGGAGATAGTACTGAGGTGCATTAATGTCGTCGACAAGACAGGCTGAAGAAATTCAAAAACCTGACAGCAAAACGAAATCTCAAAAAAATCTAGTCCATGCGGAATTCTACGAAGTCCCAGATTTCTCGAACTGCAGTTTTAATTTCATTACCAGGCTTTGAGTGAAATCCGAGAATATCCGAATGGAGCGAAAAATCCCGAAATGGAGTAAAAACCCGAACTTCCTTCAAAACTTAAGATTTTCAAAGTGCTTCCTAGAAGGGGGGCATTTGCACAAATAATATAAGCATTCAAGCATGTGCAAAGGTAACAAAACCTCAACATAACAAGGGCCCAAAATGAAAAGAAAAAGAAAAATAGGGTCCCTACTTTCAGCGAGGCGTGTGTACAAAAACTGCACATCATTAGGGGTATCACTACTAGCTTCAACACTCTTCTTAGGAGAATTGTCATTTAAGCTCATAGAAGAGGAAAACAATGTATTCAATTCATTATGCACCTCCTCATCAATTTTAGCAATCTCTTCATTTTCATATAAATTAATCACCACAACAGGTCTAATGATAATGTCCAAAGAAGGGTTTGACTCTAGTTGCGGTTGCAGTATAGGAACCTTTTGTTGTGGAGAAGAGGGAGACTCATCGTGTATTGCTTCAGTTAAGTTTGGATTTTGATTTTCTTTCTTTGTATCTTCATTTAACCATTTAGGAAGAGCATGACATGTACACCTATACTCTCTAGCATGTCTATTTATTTTAGTATGACTTTCAAGTTGCATTTGTGTAGGAGCGGGTTGGTCAACCATAGGTTTCTTTTCTTCCCTAAGGAGAAGAATTGAAGGAACCATGGAAGGTTTTCAACCACTTTCTCTTTAACTTTTTAAACTTTCTTTATCTTAGGAGGTGTAATATGATTATTTTCGTTATCTCTTGGTATTTTGTAAGAAATAGGAAAAAGATCAATCTTGGGTTGGTCTAGGTTGTTTGGAGTGTCTTGAGGCTCAATCATGGTTTTGTTAAGGATTGTAGGTTCGGTCATAGGTTGAGGAATGTTTTAAAGGGATAGTTTTGATATGAATTTTTCCTTCACCCTATGATAGGATTGGAAAAGGAAGTCTTCTTGAGGTTTAATAGGTTCCATACACTCAAGCCAAAAGAAATCTAATGAAAATTTTCCACGAGAAGACAAGGGGTTAAAGCCACTATGATGTATGGTAAATATTTCATTGTCAAAGGGAAACTCTAAGAATTTATGCACAACTACGAGATAGCTTCCATGGATTGTAGCCATGGGTGACCAAGCTTTATACTGAATTTGATTTGATGTTGATATGATGGAGAATGAGACATCTAATATTTTCGGTTCTATTTCTAAAGGTAAGGTGATCGATCTCATTAGAGGACAAGTGAAACCGTTATGCATCTTTATCCATGTTGTTGGTTTATCATATGTTTCTTGGTAGAGTTCATGCACAAGTAAGAATTCCTCAGTGATCAATTTCTCTCCACATAAGGGATCAATTAATATCCCATTAGTGGGCTTATCATAGATTTGGCCGGCTATGTAAAGAGGACCATTGGGTGCATGTTTAAGTATATCTTTAGAGGAGAAAGCAATGTCAAGATGCTTTTTAGTTCGACCCTTATGAGGTTGAGTTTCTATCAATGCAATCAAGCCTTTTTTGATACTATCAATAGGACCTTGTTCAATGGTATCCATAGGACTTTGTTGAATTGTATCCATATTCATATCATCCGTGTCAACATTCATCACATCATTCTTTTAAGTTTCACTAGCTTTGACAAATGAAATATTATGTTTTGGCATAGGGTTGGTAAATATTTGCAAATTTTGGTTAGGAGAGGCAACAAGATTATTTCCTTGATCATTAACACCTACAACTAAAAGATGACTGGAATCAATGAGGTCTTGCACAAGATGTTTCAGATGCTTACACTGTTTCTTGTCATGTCCATTTTTTTCAGTGATAATGGAAATAGAAATTGGATCTAAAGTTCAGAGGTAAAAGCTTATTAGGATAGGGAGTTTTAATGGGAGGCAAAGTGATCATATTTTTTTCTAAAAGTTGTGACATTGTGTTATGGAGGATATTAGGCAAGGGAATGAATTGTCTAGCTAGATCCCCAAATGTGAAAGGAGTTGTCTTCCTTATAGCAGCCACTTGGGTATCAACACATTTTTTACTAGTGATAAATAGGTTTTGAAGGGGCCGTGAAACCCTAAATAAAAAAGAGAAAAGGAAACAAAGATAAAGCATATTGGCTGCCCACCCAAAAACTAGAACATAGCTTGATTACTAGACAATCAACACCCCATCAACAAAAAATAAAAAAGATAAAACAAAAACATACAAAAAGAGAACAAAATGAGAAACATTTAGAGAATTTCCTTAAGAATTATGGCTACTTCAAGATCCTTAGAGATCACCATGTCCTGCATATCCATGACCTCCTCCACATCTTGCCTTGTCACCATTTTGCACTTCCTAGTTTTGCTCTGAGTTCGAACACTCAGCCCCGTGCCCAAATCCACAACCTACAACTCCTTATCAACTAAACAAAGATCTTCCAGTCCACTCCCTCACCTTCTCATTTAGGAATAGAATCCCTTTAGCCGATGATTCAATTTTCTCCTTGCTAAGATTATTAATCTTGTCAAGGTCTTTGTGCAACAGTAGGAAGTTCCTTTCCAATGTTGACATCCTCGAGCCATAATCTCTCTTTAAATTGGCCATGTCCTCCACCATCAATCCCACACTAGAATTCAATGATTTAACCAATTTTTTTTTTTTTTTTTTAGGATTCTGAGAGTAGAGATATTGCATTGTGCAATCGTGTCATGTTTTTTATAGAGGTCCTGAACCTCTTGAACCAACCACATAATCAAATTGAAAGAGCTATTAACCCCTTCCTTAACTAGACTAGAGGCTTGCATGTAGTTCATGGTACCCTAGAATAATCCCCTCCCATGATGGGAACTCATGGGGGGATCGTCATCTTGAAAGCCTTGAGAAAATTAACCTTTGACTTACCCTTACCTTTAGAAGTTGACGCATCAAGAGACACATCCACATCCATCACATCATTCACTTTCCAGTGGTAGGGGCCCCTCCAACTTCATCATGACCCAGGGCCTTATCCTCATGATCCGCCACCTCACTGATCTAATTAGCCCCTAAATCCTCTGACCTTTTTTCCACATCATCCTTGGAGCACACCAGCTCCATTTTCTTAGCCTTCCTCCTACTACCTTTACTTTCAGTCTCATCATCATCAACCTCCTTATTTTTGCATTTAACACTTGGGTTGGAAGATTTCACCTTTTTAGTAGAACCTTTCTTCCCACCAGAAGGGGTGTAGTCCAAGTATTTGTGGTACCCATCAGACCAAGCATTAGATTCCTCCTCAATTTTTGTACCTACACTCTCAGTCACCTCCTCAATCTAGCATTTCTCACTCCCCTTCTCCCTCTTCTTTGACTTGATATAATTAACAAGACTAGGGGCTTTCATAATACAATCAACCTTAATATAATCCATGATGAGTAGCATTAAACCCTCATGTAAGAAATGGTTTCTCATATTCTTTCCATAATTCACAATCCCTTCTTCCAAAGATAGAAAAAGATAGAAAGGGAAAGAGATGAGCTTACCATGGAAAAAGTGATTGAGAATCACAAAAGATGGCCATACAAATATGAATACCTTCCATCCAAGGTGAAATAGTGCATCAGCACCATGGAAAATTTTTGCTAGATGGGTTTGATTTTTGACCTATCATAACCCCCATAGTTGAGCCTCACCATTTTGGCTCTCTCTGTTGCAAATAAAATTCAATCTTTCCGACCTCGATAGATTTTTATCCCTATAAAACTTTCTTCCTTCAGTCAACTTCCCGGTGACCTCCACAATGAATTCCTCATTTATTGTGGTATCCCTTCCAAACATGCTCAACACTCATCCATGCCAAGTGTCGACAAACTCCTTGGAAACATTTGTTTTCAATCCGTGTAGTTTCTCCATGAAAGCGGTAACCCCTCCCTTCTACAAAATCTCCAGAGCCTCTGCATTGGCTTTGAACTCATTGCAATAAATTGGATCTTTCCTACACCTATCCCCACCAATCATTGAATGCATACACTTTGCATAAGTAAACACAAACAACATACAATTGCATCTACACACTAGGGTTGGATGAAGAAAAGCACCCAAAAAGCATGTGAGTCTGCCAGCTACGGTACTGAAGACAATAATGGCAAGGAGCCTCCTACATTTACAATTTGGATGCATAAATTTTTTGATAAGTTTCACAAGTATGAAGTGTCTTATCAACCTAAGTTGCACATGATTACCACACAAGCCTTTAGTTGAGGAGATGGTTTCCTCCAATATGCTAGGATTTGTCATTGTTAAGCAAGGTAGTTAAATCAATAGGAAGATTATCGTTGGCCTCCCAATATCTAGCTGATGTCACCCCAAGATTCACCATCCAGTCATCATCCCCATTCACCTCATGAAAGGCATGGGAAATATACACCTCATTAAAATCATGTAGCATAGATCAAGTGTCCACAATAAAATTTTCATTTGTCCACAAGGGAAGTGAACAATTCCTTAGGCAGTTAATTATATTTAGAGAGTCGCCTTCAACCCACAAATTAGCGACCCCCTTCTCCCTAACCATCTTGATGCCATGATAGGCTAATGTTGCTTCAACATAATGGTACTTGGGTATCAACATGTTGAGTTGTTTGATGAGGGGGATTTAGTTGAAGGAAGCCTTTACTCTATTTTCTAAAAGGTTGATAATTGTTTTGGTTTGCAGATTCAGACTTCTCAGGATGGCTAGAGGTGGGTTTTTTTTCACGGCTACTAATTGAATTTTGATAATCATGAAGGGTAGTACATAAGTTCACGAAGGAAAGGAACTTCATCATGGTAAGCTTATCTTGTATCTTAGTTTGCAAGTTCTCTATGAACATCTGTTGAAGCTGAGGGTCAGGAATCTTTACATTGATTTGAGAGTAAATCAATTGATAACGTGAAATAAATTCTATAATATTTTCATCTTTTTTCCTACATCTCATCAAATCAGCTAAGGTAATCTTAGAAGTCATATGAACTTGGAAATGGTTTATAAAGGCCTCTGTAAGTTCCTTGAATAAATAAATTGAGTTGTTTGGTAACAAAGAAAACCATTCTAAGGTGGTATCCTTCAAGGATCTAGGGAAAATCTTAGCCAAGAGCTTATCCTCAAGAATAAAGTCACTACATTGGGTTATAGAAGTAGAAACATGGTTAGAAGGATCTCCCTTCCCCCCATATTTCTCAAATCTAGGCACCTCTATACCTTGTGGCATCGATGTTCTCAATATCTCTAAGGACAAGGAATTTCTTTTGACATAATATGTAGGTTGGTCATTTGGGTTTTGGTTTATGGTGGAAAAATGGTTTTGAAGGGATGAAACAGTTTACAAAAGTTGGTTTATGAGAGGATCATTGTTTTCATTTTGAGATGGAGGTGAATAAGGCAGAGGTGTGTATGTGTTCGAGGGAAAAGTGAATGGAATGCTTATAGGAGGTAAAGTGGTAGGAGATATGACCTGTGATGCCATCAAGGTACTAGGGATGCTAGTGGAAATACCCAAGGAAGGAATCAAATTACTAGTAGGTTGCATTGTTGTTGTGACTTGAGGGTTGGTATAGGTAGGGATAGAGGCAATTGTGGTAGGAGGAGGAATTTGAATTCCTCCTTGACTTGTAACATTGTTTGAAGGTAAATGAAAAATAGAGGTTGAGGTAAGATGTGGTCCAAAAATATGAATTATGTTACGCATAAGATCAACTCCTTCTTCACTTTCAATCATGCAATGTATGTTATCTATGGTAGGGATAGCAGTGGTTGAAATTTTTTTAGTACTTATTTGATTTTGTAGGTTTGCTAAGTCTTCATGAATTTGGATTATGTTTTTTTGTGGAGTACTAGCAACCATTGTTTTAACATGCATCACACTACTTGAAAGAAAAGAGTTGTTAAGGGTGTGGTCCATACCTAGTGAGCAAGTGTCAACACTAGTAGTGAAAGAGCTAAATAACCTAAGATCCATGATGATTATGTTATCGTGGGATGAAATGAGTCTCGAACTTCGTCTCACTATAGTATTAGCAATAGGACACCAAGTAGAAAAGCTCATACAAGGGACAATCAAGGAAATGCAAGATGTATTGAGCATAAGATAAATACTATACTCTAGTTTTTATTCAAATGAAATTAAGCTAGATGCAATGAAATGATGAAAACAAAAAATCTACAAACTAAAATAGGTAACTAATAGCAGCAAATAGTAACACAAAAATAGAGAATCTAATGTTGGAACATGTAGTTTAAACCTGAAACGTGACTAAATTTCCTAGAGGGGTGTATGAGTCCCAAATAGGGTTCAGAGGTTTGAATGTTGAATACCAATCACCAAAAAATACCAAAAATTAGGCAAAAGCACCTGTATAGGGACTAAATCACCCAAAGGAGTGTATGAGTCCTTGTCTAGGGTTTTTTCACAAATTTCAAAAAAAACTCGAGTGAAAGATATTCCTTTTGGTTTGTATGATATCTAAACTAAGTGCAAATGTAGATTTCAAATGATATTCAATTATGCGAGACAAAAATGCAACCTATATGCGCTTTCACTAATGCAAGAATTAGAAACCTTAAATGAAAATTAATAAATGCAAATGCTAATGCAATGTTAATGCAAGCTAGATCTAGGATGGTGATGCACTCCAAATCAGAATCAAGATGTTCTAAATGCAGGTTCACCAAATTGAAAGGATGAAAATTATTGTTGCTTATGGTTTAGGACATAGAACAACAATCTTCAACACTTCTCATTCAAGGAAACCCTAGAAATTTCAATCCAAGGATGAAGTAGGGGAAATAGATCTTACAATAAGGTGTCCTAGGGTATGATTAGAGACAAAAAGTGGGTTCACCACCAAGCTAGGGCTTGGAAAGACAAATTACATGCAAGATCAAATATGAAAGTTAATGAAATGCAAGACTTTACTAAATGACCTAGAAATGAATGCAAAACAAAATATAAAACTGAGAGATCATGGTTTTCACTTGGAAATCTATACAAGCTTGAACAGATGTTTGAAATGCTAAAAATAGTAAAATTAATGCAGACTAGGACTTGTATACTAGACTAGGAAATTTAATCCAAGATTAGGGTTTCTAGGTAGGAACATAAATCTGGCAGAGATATGTCTAGAACTCTTGAAATCTATAAATTTCACTGTACTAGGACTGATACGCCAGAAGTGGTGTATCAGTCTAGTTTTTCTTTTTTGAAGGATTGAGATTTGAATATGCTCTTTAATCTCTACTCTTCCTTCTCAACTTGATTTTGAGATTTGAATTGTTGAATTTTGCTATGTAGGTGTCCTCCAATGATCTTCTAAACAAGGTGACAACTTGTACAACTTTGAATACTTGATAACTTCTTTCCAATCTATCTCTTCAATATGTCTTCAACCTAGATATGTAAATCACACACTAAAGAGGGAAATTTTTTGTTTTCTTAGTGGAAAGGGGATTGTGTTGGTCAAACCCCGTTTTGGTAATCAAACCTTGTAATGAAATCAAATGAGATAAAGGAATGATGAATGAACAAACTATAATGTCGCAAATCACCAAACCCTAGTAATAAAAGGCTGCATACATGTATGAAATGGCTCCAATAGATGTAGATCTTGACTCTTGCTTGAATATGATAGATCTTGAATTGAATGCTAGCTTGAATCATGAAACCCTACATCAAAATTGTTAGCTCAAAAACAAACATGATGCATGAGGACTTTGATGCGATGCTTGATACTTGAATGATGCTAAAAAACACTTGATAATCATCTCTTGAAGGCTCTTGAATGCTCTTGTGGACTCAAATTTGCTAGAATACATGAATACTTGAAAGCTCAGGTGACTTTAAAACTTGCTAGGAGAAAATGAGTGAAATAATCTTGTATTTATACTTGTTTATGCCAATTTTCATGAAATTGCAACACTTCAAGTTGACATCGGATCTAGGGGGATAAAATATTGCCAAGAATTTGAATTCAATTTAATTTTGGGCCACACAAGACTCATACACTAGAAGTGGCAAATGAGTCCCATTAAGCTAGGCTATGGGATACATTTTTTGAGAAAAGCTTAGATTCATGTGAAATTAGGATTGGGGCCCCAGAACTTAGTTGGGACCCATACGCCCAAGGTGGCATATGAGTTGTAGATCACTAAATCTGGGGCATACAATAAAAAAACACCTGAATTATGATTGGATGTTGGTTTATGTCAGGATTATCCTTAGAAAGATGCATTAATTAAGGCTTATGGATGCAAAATAAGGCCCAAAAAGGAATAAACAAGCCACATTAATAATGGAAGCCCTAGATTAGTGTGAAAGTGTAATACAACACTTTACAACACCTTAAATAAGGTACAATTAAGTCGATTTAATTTACAATGGCACAAGACCTAATGTGAACACAATACAACACTAAATCAAGGAAAAGTTAAGCTCAATTTAACAAGGAGCACCCAAACAAGTGTGAAAATGTCACGGACGACATTTTTTGACACTATATTTAGCCCCCACTTTAGTGAGAGAATGAACTTGGTTTAAACTCACACTAAACTAGACAAAAACACATGAAGAGGGGTCCCAATGCACCATTGCTAGTAAGATAGGATGACAATGATCAAGAGGGGTGATCAAGCCCCTAGGATCAAGATCCAATAGAAAACCAACATAGGCAAAAAAGGAAACACGTGAAAAAAATGATATAAGGAGAAATAAAAAGGCACAAGCAAACACTTCCAAAGACAAAGAGAAAATAAAAAAAGAAGAAAAAGAAGGGTGGATCAAGCTTCGATCATTTTACATCACAATGTGGATCAAATCTAGGTTGTTTTTCAAAAAATATGCACACACACTTTGAGGCAATGGAACTCTAGGCTGTCCACTAGGTGAGTATCCAAAGAGGGTGAGACACATATGCACACAATGGGTATGCTCTCACACATACAAGCAAGTGGCTATGGGAAAGTCATGCTTAAGTTCTCCTTCCCGTTCAACAAGACCAAAGCTATACCTCATGATAAATTTGATAAGGTGTAACATAATAATGAACTTCGAGCTTCATGAGGCAAGAAAAATTTCATATGCTTGAAACTCATGAACAAACAAGATGGCTCCACAGGCATCCAAAGTGTATTATGCAAGGTGGCCATATACCCGAATTTGCAAATGCAGCATAGGGAACGTTCAAAAGAGTTTTTCTTAATTCGTGCAAGGTATTTAACTTAGGGAACATTGTACCTAATTTCTCCAAGAGAGGACCAATAAAAGAATATAGGGTTCACAACTTAGGGGATGTAGTGTGTCGCATCAAGCAACTAAGAGGAATATAATATGTTAAGAGAGATCACACTCTTGAAGGACATCACACCTAATGTCAACTACAAAGTGAAAGACACATCACATGAAGTACGAAGACTACACCATGAAACATGAAATGCAAAATAATAATGCCAATGTATGCCGCAACTTTAAAGAAATTTCTAAACACCATGCTATCAACAATTACTTTAAAGTAGCAAATGATAAATTCTAACAATAAAGAAGACATGAGAGCTAATTTGGAAAGCCCTGTGCCAAGTCATATGCTTCTAAATGAAGCTACGTCATGAAAAATGAAAAAGAAAAGGGGTTGCTCCCAAAATGGAACTCCAAACACATGAGGGATCCATGGATTTGGGGTTAGTATGTTCTTTCTCCAATGTTTCTAGAGAGCTCAAAACTATCATCATTCTCCAAATACTCATAGAACTATGAGAATTACTCAAAGAGAGTGAAAACAAAGAAAAACCTTTCGGGTCAACATGGAAGAGACATAAATATCTCGATGCATTTCATCATCCTCAAGAGGAAAACACAAGACAAATGAAAGAGATAAAGGAAAAGCTTTTGGGTGAACATGGAAGAGACATGAATGTCTCACCGCCTTGCGTTGTCCCCAAAAGGAAAGCACAAGACAAATGAAAATAAAAAGGAAAAGATAATATATTTACGATAGAGAAGAATATAGGGACAAATAGAGGAATGTCACAAAGAGAGATAAACATCAAACAAAACTTCATGGGGGATCACATTATGCACATGAAATCATACAAAAGAAAAAGAAATAATGTAAAAGACTAGTAAGGCACATGCAACTGAACCTATTAGCATATCATTCACATCCCAATCATGCTCATCATATATACGAGGTGGAAAACTAGCCAAAGGGACAACAACAAGCACTGAACTAGGGGTATCACCAGGTTCAACACTCTTAGGAGAATTGTTGTTTAAGCTCATAGTAGAGGAAAATGATGTATTGAATTCATTATGCACCTCCTCATGAATTTTAGCAATCTCCTGATTGTCGTCTAAATTAATCATGATAGGAGGTCTAATGATAATTTTCGAAGAAGGGCTTGACTCTTTTTGTGATTGTGGTATAGGAACTTTTTGTTACGAAAAAGAGGGAGACTCATCGCGTATTGCTTTAGTCAAGTTTTGATTTTGATTTTCTTTGTTTGTATCTTCATTTAACCTTTGAGCAAGACTACAATGTCTATGGCTATGCTCTCTAGCATGTCTATTTCTTTTATTACAACTTTCAAGTTGCATTTGTGTAGGAGTGAGTTGGTCAACTGTGTGTTTATTTTCTTCCCTAAGGAGAAGAACAAAAGGAACCATGGAAGGTTGTTCAACCACTTTCTCTTTATCTTTGTAAACTTACTTTATCATATGAGGTGTGATAGGATTGTTTTCGTTATCTCTTGGTCACTAGATCTGGGGAATACAATCCAAAAACACCTGAATTATAATTGGATGTTAGTTTATGTTGGGATTATCCTCAAAAATATGCATTAATTAAGGCTTGTGGATGCAAAATAAGGCCAAACAAGGCATAAAGAATGCCCATTAATAATGAAAACCCTATATTAGTGTGAAAGTGTAATACAACACTTTACAACACCTTAAATAAGGTAAAATTAAGTCCATTTAGTTTGCAAGGCCTCAAGACCTAATGTGAACACATTACAATACTAAATCAAGGCAACATTAAGCTCAATTTAACCAGGAGGACCGAAACAAGTGTGAAAATGTCATGGATGACATTTTTTGACACTACAACTATTATAGTAGTTCATGACATACAACATCATACATAGTACTTTCTAACCAACACCCAAATTGCAAAATTTGTAACCATCCACACACTGCCACTTTGTTGGCAACCAAGACAACATCATCAAAAAATTCCATTCTATTTAAATCACTGATAACACCTACAAGATACTTGCAATTGTTCAAACATACAAAACTTGAGAAAAAAGTTTTTGATAACAATAATTATATTCACATATACTTCATACAGAAATCTAGCTAACTATGGTCTCTCATAAGATTAGAAATATCTATTATAGCATCGTAAATTATCACCCATGACAATTTCACTCTAGGTTTAACTCCCCCTTATGTGCTTGGTGTTGTGTGGTCTCACAACACACCCCAAGAATGTAAGGCTTGGGGACCCAAATTGAAAATTAGTACTTTTGGAAGTTGCTAGTGTTAGAAAACCAAGATCACCTACATGCAAGATGGATACCTGTCACATGCAAAAGATATGAAGAACCAAAGAAGATGTTCTGTAAACCTCAAAGTAAAAATACATTAAGAGAATCAATGATTACAAAAGAGATCAATCCTTATGAAGGAGATCAAGAAACCCTAAAAGGGAAACCCTAAATGAAACCCTAGTGTGCACACTTAATAATGAATAATTAATTAATTATTAATGTGCCTAAGTTTAGCTTAAGTAACAAAGAGGAATAAGTGACTTAATTAATTAATCAATATGATATAATTAATTGAGCATAATAACTTATTGCTCTAACACACCCCTTAAGATGAACTTAGGAAGAAGCTAAAACACTAGAATAAGATGCATGAAAGCAAAGATGGGTCCTGAAAACTAGGCCTGATCAGGTACCCATTTACAAACACAAGAATGAGTAAGAGAAGGAAAAACCCAGTGGGACAAAACCCCCCTTACAATGAGATGTCATGCTACAAAGAAGCACTAGAAGAACTCTATAGAGTAACACTAGAACCTGATACTAGCAAGCAAGGAAAGATTCTTTTGTTTACTACTGAAACTGGATGAGAGTCACTGATTGACTCAAGGAATCATGACAAAGCAACAGCAGACCCGATGCCACAGAACACTCAAAAACTCCAAACGGGAACAACTCTTGAATCTATGAAGCAGTAAGCAATTATTGAATGATGTATTATTGAAAACGAAGTGCAAAGATGCAAGATGCACTCTCCCAACTACCAAAACATCCAAGTAATTGCCAAACAACCCATCTGGCCAAATCTGGACTAAGTGATCAACCTATGATAGATACAGAAAAAGTGCATGGACAACAACATGGAGCTCCTATATACCTTTCCAATGCTTCAAACGAGGTGAAAAATAGACATCGTGGCAAAAAGTTATGAGCTCGGAAGCATAAAAAGTGCATCTGAATTCAAATAGAAATAAATGTAGGAATATAGAAAAATACTAAAAAATAAATAGCAATACTAGAAATTGCTCGGAACCAGCTTTCCGGCGATATCTCGTTTGCCTGATTTCGATACCGTATGCCCAAGTTATGACCAAAAGAAAAAAATTACTTCTTTAGGGCAAACTGGGCTTAGGAGGGGGCATATGAGGGCCGTACGAATGCTGACATCATGCTGACGTTAGCGGTTCATGAGCATAAAATTGATGGTCACCTGGACATTGGTGCAAAAAAAGCCTCCATGGCTAGAAAAAATTTGCGGTTGCTGGTTTCCTGCGCATGTCGACAGAATATTCGCTGAGCTGCCGGAATATACTCTAGCGGCAGGCGCTGGATCGCTGTGCTCCTGGTCCTCAATAGGACCTATTGTTGGCTTGACAGAGCCGGCCAGGGGTTGGGAACATAGCACCTAGCCCCCCATGGGACCGGCTGCTGGGTCTTGAGCCCTCAAGGGCTGGCAGATGGGCTCGGCAGCATATTGGCGGTGAAGGCCGGCGGCAGTGGTGGATGGGTGGCTGCCCAGTGGTGGAGCTCATTATTACTGGAGGCACTAGCGCGAAGTCTGAGAAGGCCCATTTTTTGATTTTTTTTTCAATTTTTGTGCATCGATCTGCATGTTGGGGAGGCCATACGGCCCCTCAGAGAATTTTTTTTGCTTTCCGGACCAACTTCTCAGAAATCGACGAAACGAAGGGCGATCTTAGGGTTTTTGGCCGCTGTGAACGTAATGGTGACCTCCGTTTCTACTCAAAGTTCTTAAAAAAATAGGCTACCCCCAGATCTTGCAGAAAAGATGCCTGTGGAAACCCTTACACTTGAAACTCACAGAGAGGCCATATCTTCAAATCACGAACAAGTAGTTGCAGGTCTGGAGCTCTGATACCATGTTAGAAAACCAAGATCACCTGCATGCAAGATGGATACCTATCACATGCAAAAGATATGAAGAACCAAAGAAGATGTTTTGTAAACCTCAAAGTAAAAATGCATTAAGAGAATCAATGATTACAAAAGAGATCAATCCTTATGAAGGAGATCAAGAAACCCTAAAAGGGAAACCTTAAATGAAACCCTAGTGTGCACACTTAATAATTAATAATTAATTAATTATTAATGTGCCTAAGTTTAGCTTAAGTAACAAAGAGGAATAAGTGAATTAATTAATCAATATGATATAATTAATTAAGCATAATAACTTATTACTCTAACAGCTAGTTGGTTGGCGGCCTCAGGAGAAATGTGTGAAGGAGTTGAAAATGTTAAAAATTTAATCAACAATAATGTACTAGGTTTTTAGAATCCAGGTGAATGGGTTCTTAGGAAGTTTGAGTTTGGGTAAATGACTAAGATGAGTTTGTTGAGAAAGTTAGACAATTTGTTGCATTCGAGAGTCAAAAGCCCACAAGAATGAAAAGAATAGTGAAGGGTAGAAGCGGGGTTGTGGTTTGTTTTAGGAAGCACAATGTATTAGCTAGTCGAGTTTTTAAGGAAGTCAAGTAATCAGGAATCAAGTACTCGGGTAAATGATGCATTGGCAAAAATATTTAAACTTGTTACCCAAATTTTCTTAAGTGCATAAAACATCCAAATTTTTTCCTTAATTCGGCGATTTCATGAGAGCGTCAATGTAAGGAAGCTAAGGTAGTGGAACAACTTCCTACACTAATCTTGAGAGGAGAATAATGCAAAACTTTAATAGATCTTTAATAGTTACAAAAAACTTAAACACAAATAAACACACATATCATGCATACCTTAACACAGTGATTTACGTGGGAAAAACCCTTTTGGGAGAAAAACCCCACACTCCAAAAGCTGCCCAATATATTATTCAAAAATTAGAAAGATTACAATATACTTGCAAAGTAAGATTCTCATAGGAGTATCACCAACCAGAGATCCAGAGGCAACACAAACACCATAAAACTCTCATAATACATCACAATACACAACCATAATACAATTCCCTCATAAAATAGGGTTACCTTCTAGGGAAAGTCAAGCTAATAAAATATTGGTCGTCAAATATGAGACATAATGATGAATGGTCCAAATTTACAATAATAAAATATAAATAAAATTTTCCTCTTGAGGGCGCTACCCTTGAGCCCCTACCAAGGCATGTTGCCCCTAGACCCCAACCAGGGGGATGATCCCCCTGGACCCCCCGCATTCCCCATCATCGTCAGATGAATAGTACCTTATGTATCAATAGTAACTTATGTAATTACAAGGTTGAGACTCATTTTCTCAACAAATCTCCCACTTGTCAAACACCTTACAAATACAACAGGAGGGTATATAAACATCATCTCTTAATTGCTAGGGGCTGAAAGGCCCATAGTCACTGAACACCATCTAAACTTCTCTATGCTCATAGGTTTAGTTAAAGAATCAACAACATTCATCAAAGTCTCTACTTTAACAAACTTCACCCATCCATCTTTGACCATATCTCTAATAAAATGATATTGTACATCAATGTGCTTGGTCCTAGCATGAAATTTTGGGTTCTTGGCTAGACATATTGCACTCTAACTATCACATAAATTGTCACTACACCATGTTTTATTCCAATATTTGAACATAGTCTCTTAATCCAAATGGATTCCTTACAAGCATGGGTAGTTTCCATATACTTTGATTCAATAGTAGACAAAACAACTACAACCTGTCACTTACTCATCCAACTAATTGCACCACCAAATAAAGTAAACACATAAGCACTGGTGGATCTTCTACTATAAACATCACCTACCTAGTCTGAATCCACATAACCATGAGTATCAAGGGAAATATCATCTTCAATCATATTACCATGATAGCACAAGGAATAATTTGGGGTACCACACAAATATCTAGAGACTCTTTTAATTGCATCCTAGTGAACTCTACCAGGATTAGACATATATCTGGAAAAAACTCCCATTGCTTGGGCAATGGCTGGTCTAGTACAAACCATAGCATACATCAAACTTCCAACTGCACTTTGGTAAGGAACTTTTCTCATGTCTTCCATCTCTGATGGGGATGTTGGACAATCTGAAATAGATAACTTTGTTCCAACTAAAATAGGAACACACAATGGTCTAGATAATTCTAAATATCAAACCTCTATAAAATTGAATTGACATACTTACTTTGGCCAAGCCATAGCTTTATGTTCACTACATATCTTTTAATTTTCATTGCAAGAATGTGTTTAGCTAAACAAAGATATTTCATTTAAAATTTAGCAGCAAGTTGAGATTTCAGTTCTGAAATCATAACTTTCCCTCTACCAATAAATAACATATCATCAACATATAATGCAATAAATAGGAAATTATCACAATCCATTTTATAATAAACACAATTATCTGATTTAGAATGCTCAAATCCCAAACTCAACATACATGTATCAAATTTTTGGTACCATATCCTAGGACTCTATTTTAACCCACACAAATATTTATTCAATTTTCAAACCAATTTACTTTTACATTTCACCACGTATTGCTCTAGTTGTGTCATAAATATCCTCCTCCAAGTCACAATGAAGGAAAGTAGTTTTCACATCCATTTGCTCAACCTCTGAATCATAAGTAGCAACAATAGAATGAAAAAATCTAATGGATGCCATTTTTGCAACAAGAGAAAATATCTCACCATAATCAACACCCTCAACTTGAGAGTAACCTTTTGCAACCAACCTTGCTTTGTACTTCTCAATACTTCCATCTAAACCAATCTTTTTCTTAAACACCCATTTGCAACCAACATGTTTTCTTCCTTTAGGAAATGGTACAAGATATCATGTACCATTCTTTTTTAAAGCTAACATTTCTTCATCCATAGAAATCTTCCAATATTCTACATCATTCATACCTAATTCCTCTTCTACTGATCTAGGTTCATTCATGTTAGTATTCAAAGAAAAAATACATATCCAATCATCAAGTGAATATCTTTCAGGTGGTTCTCTATGCCACGTAGACCTATGAACAAGCTGAGTTGGAGGTTCTTCCTCTTCTTTTGAAGATTCAAATCTAGATGATCTCTCCTCAACTTCTTGTCTATCCATGGGCCTTGATTCAACTTTCTCAGGTGTAGAAATAAATTGAATCACATCTTCCTGTTTACTTTGTTCTAACTGCAATGTAACAGAAGGAGGCTTAGTTTCTCTAAAATTAACACTTCTACTATGTATTAGCTTGTATGTAATAGGATCCCAAAGCTTGTATCCTTTCACACCATAACTATATTTGATGAAGATACATTTCACAGCCATGTTCTCCAACTTTGCTCACTTCTCCTTTGGCACATGTGCATATGCCTCACAACCAAAAACTTTGAGATGTCTTAATGAAGGATTGTGGCCCAACCATGCCTTTATAGGTGTCTTATCAATAAGAGATGATGTAGGAGATTTTTTAATTAGGTAACAAGCAGTAGAAATAACTTCATCCCAAAACCTTTGTTCTAGACCAGCTCCACTCAACATACTCCTAGCCTTCTCCATCAATTTCCTTGTTCATTTATTTTGCAACTCCATTCTTCTATGAAGAATATGGAGTTTTCTTTTGTCTATGAATACCACAATATTTATAGAATCTATCAAAATTATTAGAGAAAGATTCACCACCATTATTATTCCTTAAAAATTTTATTTTCTTTGCAATCTATAACTCAACCATTGCTTTAAATTCTTTAAATCTTGACTGAAAACTTCAGATTTAATCTTTATAAAGTATACCCATGTCCTTCTACTATAATCATCAATAAATGAAACATAATATGTGGATTTACCAATTGAAGGAACATCTACAAGACCAAACACATCAGAATGAATAAGATCCAATACACCACAAAATTTATGAGAACTCAAGTAAAACTAAACACAATTTTGTTTTCCATAAATTCAATGCTAATAGAAATCAAATTCAAGATTACAGTCAAATAGACCTTCAATAAGGTTTTTATTTTTCAAGGTCCTTAGACCATTTTCTCCAATGTGGTCAAGTCTTTGGTTCCATAACATAGTTTTCTCTTTAGGTATCTTTGATTTAGAAGAAAGAGCACCCTTGGGTACCCAAAATCCATGACCATCTGTTGAAGGTGAAACCATCACTTCTTCCACAAACTTGTTTTTCACAAAAGTAATATTGCACTCAGTAGTGCATGCATCAAGCATATACAATGTGCCATATCTGACACCTCTAGTAATCACCATAACATCTCTAACCATTTTGCATCTTGCATCAGAAAATACTACCTACACACCTGCATCTATTAGTTTTCTCACAAATAACAAATTTCGTGCAAAACCAGGGATATGCAACACACCATTAATCCTTTTTATTCTACCATTAGGAAATCTAATTTTAACTTTACCATGGCCAACAATGTCTAAATGAGAATCATCACCCAAGTACATCTTACCTCCATATGATTCTTCATATTTATAAAACCAATCTCTATTAAAGGTCATATGGAAAGATGCACTTGAGTCAATTAACCATGCATCATTACCTACACGAGTTGCCAAAGCTATAATGAATGTGTCACATCTTCCTTCTTGGACTTAGCATCAGAATCAAATTTCTTCTTTTTCTTTGTATTTTCTTCTTTGTAGTCCTTACGAATATGTCTAGGCTTACAACAATTGAGCAAATAAATTTGACCTTTCCAGGAGACTTACATCTCCCCTTGGACTTAGATTTGTCACGCTTCTCATTCTTCTTGCCTTTTTCCTTAGGTCTTCCATGAATATTTAGGGTCTTCGTAGCACTGATGGATACCTTCCTCCTCATCTCTTCAGAAAGAAAAGAACCCACCACATCTTCAATCTTCAATATAACAAAAGTACTCCCAATAGCGATAACAAGAGAATCCCACGAATCAAGGAAAGAACAAAGCAAGATCTAAAATTTCTCTTCCTCATCCATTTTGACACCAACTGATGCTAATAGATCCACCAACATATTGAATGCTTCCAAGTGGTATATAATATTTCCACCCTCTTCCATTCTCAAGGAATACAATTTCTCCTCAAGAAAATCTTGTTCACTAAAGATTTGGCTTGATACATCTCACCAAGCTTCTTTGATAGTTTTTGTGCAGAGGTCTCTTCATGGGAATTTATTAAAATTTTCTGCCAAGAATAATCTGATTAGACCCTTGGCTTTATGGTCCATAATATCATATTGAACATCTTGAGTAGGATTTGTAGGCCTTGAAACATTCTCATCAACAACATCCCACATATCTCAATCTATCAATAGATTCTTGATCTTTAGCTTCCACATTTCAAAATTATTTCCAAAAAATTTATCCACCTTTATTCTCCTTGATGAACTTACCATCTAAAAATTCCTACAACAAGGTCCTAAAGTATCTTCTGCACAAGATCCCACTCAAATTTGGATTAGTTCAAAAACCCCAACAACCCACAATTGAAACCAAAGGTGATCAAGCTCTAATACTACTTGTAAGGAAGGTAAGGTAGTGGAACTTCTTACACTAATCTTGAGAGGAGAATAATGCCAAACTTTTACAAATCTTTATGAGTTGCAAAAAATTAAACATAAATAAACACAAATATCACGCATACCACAACACAATGATTTACATTGGGAAAACCCTTTTGGGAGAAAAACCCCACTCCAAAATTCACCCAATATATTATTCAAAAATCACAAAGATTACAATATACTTGCAAAGTAGGCTTCTCACAATAGTATCACCAATGTGCATAAGATGCATTTCGTTTAAAGGAAATAATATCTTGATATTATTATGGATGAAATATTGATAACCAATGTGCATGAGATTCCTTTCTTTTAAAGGAAATGTGAGAGATACAATTAGGAAATATTGTAACATGTGTCTTAATCCTATGTTATGAGACAATTATTAAATGACCTAGGTAACTAATATTAAATAAAAGTAAAAAATATAAGATAGAATAAGATCTTATCTAGACAACTAAGAAAACTAGAAATAAATCTAGTACATAAGTAAACTTAGCATGTGAATAACTCCCCCTTGCTAGAAATAGCTAGGTATGTACGTTTATTCACACCAACAACCCCCATTAAGTGCAACTTAGGGAGTAGATTATTATGAAAATATGAAAAAAATGATAAATGATTATGGGTCCTAGATAAAAGGCCATGCTAGGTACCCATTAACAATGCAAACTCTCATAAATGGAGAAAAAGAGAAAACCTAGTGGGACAAAATCCTCCCCAAAAGAGAGATGAAAGATGATGTATTGAGGACTCAATGATACCCCCAAGGACTATATCCATAATGTATACACATAAAATGACCCCCATAAGGTGGAAAAAGAGAGGCAAGATATTCCCCCCATAATGAAGAAGTTCTAAATCCAATGAAGAATGCCTAAAAACAAAAGATGATCTAATTTCTGCAAGAAACATGTCTTCCTTTGGGAAGAAACAATTCCATAGGTTGATGAAGAAGCCACTCCATGTAAGAAAAAAAAAGGAAGGATGAAGTCTCAACATGTATTCCTCTAAAAATTGATTAGGATTCTCCAAGATTGAATGAGACAACATAATCATGGTCAAACTCAACCAAGAAACATGACAAATAAAGGGAATAAGGAAACTCGTGAATTTCAATTTCAAAAAATAATGAACATGGGATAAAATTTATTATAAAACTATAATCAAAGATGATAGAAACCCCTTAGGTGTGTCCTCCAAATATACGTATGAGACTCCACAAACAATTTAGAAATCACTATCAAATATTCATCTGACAAAGAAAGATCTGGAAAACTATGATCATCTTGCTGAATAGAATTATTGATAGGTAAATGAGCAAAAAGTGGAGTAGGAAGCTCAACACTAGTCTATAGAATACCAAGGTTTAGATGACAAAACTTCTCCACACAAACATGACTCATACTTGATGAATGAGTGTGAATAGTAGTCAAAGGAGCATTATCATCAACTAAAGAAAAATGGGAAAAGGAATACAAATGAGATGAATGATCAACCATATTGATAGCAATGATATCTCTAGTCTCCAAGTCCCTTATATATACTCTATCAGGAGTGAACTCTATAGTTTTACCTTGTCCACAATGGGTAATTTGATAAACAAAAAGGAGATTAGATGACAACAAAGAAACAAAAAGTACATCATTAAAAGTACCTTATCTCATGTCAATATAACCCTTTTTCTTTTCTTAAAAGTAAATAATGTTCTAAATCTAGAGGACAAGAGTGCTTTGCCTTTCTTTTTTGTGTAATCCAATTGTAGCTCCTTCGTTCCCTAACTAAGATGATGTTGTTTCCGAATGAGATGTTGAAGAAGAAGAAGAAGACACTTATGAGGGAAACAAAATGTTGTTCTTTTGAAGAAGGTTTGTTAGTTCATCAATCTTCTTATCATAACATCTTTGTTCATCATGTCCTCGCCTTTTGTAATATGTACATTTCAATTTCTTCTTTTTATATATGATTCCTCTTTAGAAGAGTAAGTGGACTCTAGAGTATTTTGTGAAGGTGAATTCTTACCTTTCTTATTAGACTTTGGGTCCTTATTCTACTTCTTAACTTTTCCACCCGAAGACTTTGGATCTTTTGCAAGAAGAGCATGAGATTGGGAATACTTCAATGTGCCCATGTGTGCCAACTTTTCTTGTTCCCTTGTGATTTGAGCTAAAAATTCATCAAGATAAGGCATTTTGTGTGCATTTCTTAGGGAATCCATTACAACATAAAATGTAGAAACAAACACTAAATAATCAAGATCAATCTTAGCAAGAATAGAAAGAATCAATTGTCCATCCTCTTTGGTGACCCCATAATAAAACAACTACATTCTAAGGTAGTTGAGTTTAGAGAAGAAGTCTTGGATATTATCAAAATATTAAGGATTAAGAATCATAAGTTCATTCTCCAACTTAAATTTCCCCATTGTATCTGGCTTACCAAAGAGATCCTCTAAGGTAGTCCAAACATCATTAGGGTGATTACAAGATGCAACATGATATCTAAGATTTGGAGAAATGGAAAAAATAAGATTACTAAGGGATTCATCTATTCTATCAAACCATTTTCTTCTTTCTATAACTCCTATGGGTTATGGATTTGTGCCAAATGTGATTCTTTACAACTTCAATTTTAACAACAAAATCTCATTTGTGATTTCCATTCATGATAGTTATATGGAGTTAGAAGTACAAATTTTGGAAATACATGATAAAATCATAAAGTATAATAGAGGAACAAAAAATTACCCTTTATTATTACCCTTCATAATAAAAGAAAATAACCTATTTGTGCCAAAGAAAATGCCACTTTTTTACAAATTTACAATAAGTTATGCCAAAGTACCAATTTGGCTTCAAATTGAGAATTTGCAATTTTGGCAAAAAAATTGTAAAAAGGGCATGTATAAAATTTAAGTGCTCCTCAGTACCTTCTTGATGCCACAATAATCAAGAAAAATGGAATCTAGAGAAAAAAAATATGAGCTTGGGGGATGAAAAATAAGATGTGATTTCAAACTAGAAAAATAGACATCAAACAACCAAATTTCAAAAAAATCATCTACACCACTAAAAATTTGAAAGAGCCAACTTTTTGACAATATTTTGTTTGAAAAATTTCACCTCCTAGATTGAAAGATTGCAAAATGAAAAAAGGCCCTATTTAGGGCTTAGGGGATCAAACTTAGCCCTTGGGGGCTAGTGTCTAGTCCTCAATAGGACCACAAGCGGTTTGTAGTTTTTTTAAAAAAATGTCACTTGCGTGATGATGGGGTCGCACTTGGGCTACATGTGGAGCCACACCACTCCCACACTACCGATCTTTAGCCCCTCCCATTGAAAAGGAATTGAGCACTCCATGTAATAGGGACTGGGGCTACAATTTAAACTACCAATTTAAATTAATTAAAATAATAAGAAACTTTATTGATCATACTAGTTATGCTAGTGTTGGCACAGACCTTGTACTCATCTAATGCTACAAATAATATTCTTTATGAATGTGTTATTGATCATAGGTTGTTCAACTAGTTGAGGTACAACCATGCAACTCTCATGACATGTGGTATGGTATGGATTTCATACAATACATATTTGTACTATATAATTTTTTTGTCACAACTGAAATGCCCTAAAAAAAATGTCTATTTTCAATTATTTGATAGTTGATATTTAGGCTTTCAAGCCTTCTAGACATGATGACAGGGTTAGATTTTCCCCAAAGTGCCCTAAAAATTTAGCCACCTTCTAGATCTAGAAACTGTAACCCTACCTAAAACCCTTGTAGATCAAAAAAAGAATAAAATTTGACAAAAAAAGGAAAACCTAACTTTCTTTGATGCCTTTGATTCAATCGTGAGGTCCTTGAATCCTAAAAGTGCACCCGGTAAAATATTCAAGCTAACATAAAACCCTCAAATATGAGAAGGAATCTACAACATTGGATCTTTGATACCATACATCAAAGTAAATGATGACTCCCAACACCCTTGGGAATAGTTGCTAGACCAAAATATCTTCCATAAGAGAGAAAAATGGAAATAATAGCTTACTATGATTATGAATGCAAGATTGATACCAATGTACATGAGAGGCCTTGCTTATAAATGAAATTTGAGAGATATGATTAGAAAATATTGTGGTCCATGTGTCTTAATCCTACACTATGAGAAAAATATTAAATGGCATAGGTAACCAATATTAAATAAAATTAAAAAAGATAAGATATGATAAGATCTTATGTAGAAAGCTAAGAATTCTAGAAAGGTACCTAGGACCAAAATAAACTTAACATGTGAATAAGTCCCCCTTGCTAGGATTAGCTAGGTACAAGACATATGTTCATACCAACAATTGTGCTATAACAAGGTCTATGTGAGGGAGTTTATGGATTCTAGAGTATCTACCTCAACACTCTCCTTTACTATGAAAGAGATCATGATGTGCTAAATGTTTGACCTACCAAGGGGTCTTTGTGTTTGGTCTAGATCATGACATTCCCCCTATCTATATTGTGCAGAGCCTTAGCCTCTACCTTGGAATTCATGCATTCCAAATTAATTTAGGATATCATTGAGGAAAAACTCACTAGAGTTCTCTTAAAAAATACTATGGGACCTCATCTTTGTTGCGCAAAGGATGGTCAAAAATATCCACTACCTCTCCAAAATATTTTCCCTTATTCCTTGGTGTTGGAACCAATCGATAGGGAACCTCTTGCAAATAATATGTAGGAGTGAATTAGTTTGTGGATCAACAAACAATGCAAACAAATTAGGTTTCAATATTTTATTTTCTTTTACTTGTTGGTATGACAACTTTAAGGAATAAAATTTTTGTGCTCCCTTCATGTTATTGTGCCATATGTTAATTTTTTCAATCATAAAATTAATATGAGAGATGATAATTATAATGAGGTGGTGGGGTGCTACTACATTAGTGTGTCCCAATTCTAGGACATCCTAATTTTTTACTAAAATAACATACTTTTTAGAAAATGTATTGATTTAATCCTTGAGAGGTTGTGTTAAATATTTTTAATTAAAGAGGGTTGGATCAAACCCCTTTAGATGAAACCCCCTTTGATATAACCCCTCTAGTCTTAAATTATATTTGTAATGGAGTCTCCTTTGCAACTATCAAAATGCTAAAAAAAAACCACTTTTGATCTACCTTTTGGGGGATCAAATGAAACCATTATAAATTATTTTTTGTATGTATCCCTTATTATAATCTTTCCAAAAAGTATAATTTTGAATATATTTAATTTGACTAGTATGTTGATTTTTTATTTCTTGTGAATGCGGGTTTTTCATTGAACATCAAGGTCTTTGTTTCATAGTATAGAAAAACAGGAAAATAGAGAAAAAAATTTCTAAAAAATGTATGTTCCCTAAGTATCGATGTGCTTATTACAACAAAAAAAAGAACTTAATTCAAATGCATACAAAATCTATGTGTTATTAAAGTATCTATGTCTAAATTATAGTTAATATCACCTTAAAAAGTTATCAAAAAAAATGGAACCAAAAATTATGAAAAAAATATATGTGCTCCAGATATCGGTGTTAAAAATATGTCTAAAAATTTATATTTTTATCCTTTCTACAAATAAATTTATGCTTTACTGATGTAATGTTAGTTTTTAAAAATACTATTAACTATTAAAAATAAGTCATTAAGAGTTATGTAAAAAACTCATAGATTATTTTCAATTTAAAAAAAAAACATCTTTGTAATCTATAGACAAAATATTAAAAACACTAGTTCACATTATCTTCAAATTCTTAATGGTTTAGTTTGATTAAGATGTGATGTAGAAGCATCATGGGTGAAGAGCAATCCTGCATCATCATTCCATGTTTGTTTGTTTTGAATAAGGGTTGATCATTTTCTATTGGAAGGACCTTGATATATTAGTGTGACTTTCCTACAAGTCCCAACGACATTTCAATGACAATAGTGAGTGAGCAATGCATAGAGTTCCATTGGTGGAAGGATTACTTATTGGCAGGACAACATTCAATGTCCCAGCAACGGGTCGATATCCTTTGTGAGTGGCGGTATGTATATCATCAGCATGAGTGAGCTTCATCGACGGGATGCTAACTTAGGTCTCCCCAATCGACCGATGGTCATATATTGGTGGGACACTTACGTATTGGTAGGAGTCTAATGTGAGTCCCTCTAACAACCCGACATTCATAAGGAAGTTGAAAAATGACATCGGGTGGACTTGGGCATATCAGTAGGATAGGGAAGAGAGTTCCAACGATAGGCCGATAATGCATGCATCAAAGTGACTGTAGGCTACCAGTGGGAATGATAATGAGTCTTAGTGATGGGGAGATGTCAGAGGATGACTGAACAATGAGCTAGTGAACCTAGTGATAACACACAGCATGTTGGTATTCGTCGATTTGCATCATTGTTGTTAATCGACTACGGAAAACAAATTTTATAAGCATGCAACGAATGAATAGTAGATGACTTATTGGGGAATGAATGAAAATAAAATCATGGAGGTCTATGTAACTACCTAGAGAATAGGCATGAATACTATGACAACAAGGGGAAAGAACGTCAAAGCCAACCTAGAGAATTAGAATGATATATAAAAGCTGAAGGATGACTAGTAGAGAAGGACGATAGGGAATGTCCTGAAGAATACAAAGATCAGAGGTTGTAGTTTGACACCTTAGAATTCAAATCTGTAATCTACAAATGCATGTAAGAAGCCCATAAGATGGCATGTAAATCTGTAATGTCAGTCTAGTAATAAAGATCATTTTTTTTGTGCAAATCAGGTTGTTTTATGTGGTTCTAACTTGCAAGGGGATTCCCCTTCATCAAGTGGTATCATAGCGGGAGTTCTTGAGTCTATAATAGAGCGTTGAATGTGACACAGTTACAGTAGGACCTGTGAGTGTAGAAGAAGAACATAATTCCTCCAAGAGTTTCCAACCGTGGTAGAGGTAGAGGTAGAGGTGTTGGAGAAGGAGATCCTCCTAGAGATGAAATCAGAGCCCTTCGAATATAGATGAAATCCTTACAAGAAGAAGTCTGAACAGGAAGAGGAGCACATCGGGAAAGAGATGACAATGAAGATGAGAATGAAGAGGAGACAAAAGAGGAAGTACATGATCAAATAGATCCTAGAGAGCTAATATTGCTAAGAGCAATATCTAGTTTGGGAAAGAAACCAAAGATTGAAGTTTCAACCTTTAGCAGGAGCCTGAACCCAGAAGAATTGATTGACCGGATCAATGATATGGAAGAATTTTTTGAATTTGAGGAGATTGAAGATCCCCACAAAGTGAAGTTTGAAAAGACAAAACTCAAAGGTCATGCAAGTATATGGTGGAAAAAGGTCTAGCTTGAAAGAGGTAGACAAGGAAAAGATAAAATATCCAAATGGGTTAGAATGGTGGAAAAATTGAAGTAGTTCATTCTTGTTGATTACGAATTGGAGCTGCTAAAGAAAATGTAGAGTCTGAGACAAGGAACAAGGATAGTGAAAGAATACACAGAATAATTTCATAAGGTTTTGATTCAAACCGGACACTCGAAGGTGACCAAAGAGAAGGTTGCTCAGTATATCTTGTGGGTTGAAGCCTAGTATATAGGAGGAATTAACACTGGTAAGAATTACTACCATTGAATATGCTTATCAGTTCTCTCTAAAAGTTGAAGAGCAACTGAACAAGAGGTTTGAAAGCAAGCAAAGAGGAGGAGGTCAAGGTGGTAAGATTGGTAAATGACCTTATGGAGGTCAAGGTGGCGATTATAAGAAAGGTGAAGGATCTAGTACTGGTCAAGATCAACAAAGAGATGACTCATATCAGCCTCGTGATCAAAATAGTGGAGATTAGAGAGGTAGAGGAAGGTATGGGTACAAACTAGGAAGAGGAGGTTTCAGAGGAACATGTTTCCAATGTGGCAAAGAGGGACATACGTCCTATGAGTTCCTGCAACACCAAGAGAGGACGGACAAGAGACCAAAAGGAAAGGCATGAGTAGCCCATGTAGATGAATACACTCGGTCCTCACAGTCTGAAGATGTAGAAAGGGGTGAGTCCCTTGTTGTGAGAAGGGCCTTCATGAATGAAGAGAAGGAGCTCGACCAGTGAAAGAATTTTTTCCGCATCCATTGTAAATGTGAAGGAAAGGTCTACAATGTCATTATTGATAGAGGTAGCATTGACAATCTAGTGTCAGAAGAAATGGTCACAAATTGCAGATGGAGAGAAAAAGACACCCAAGTCCGTATCAGATTGCATGGCTGTAGAAGGACCAAAGGGCCCTGGTTAATGAATAGTGCCTGATAAAATTAAAAATTGGTAACTATAGGGATGAGGTTATGTGTGATGTGATACCCATGGATTCTTGTCACATGTTGTTGGGTTGACCATGATAGTTTGATCAATGAGCAATAAAAAATGGACATGCGAACACTTATTCATTAATGAAGGATGGAGTTTGACATAAGCTGAAGCCTTTGAAGGAAGCGGATGAAAAGGTATGCAACAATACATGAATTGTTTTGGTTGATGGAAGAAAATTCTTGGAAGGTATGGGACATGAACAAATGTGTTTTGCATTAATTCTAAGAACTGAAAAGGAAGTTAGCAGTGAAGTTCTTGTAGAAGTGTGTAGTTTGTTGGATGAATTCTAGAGTATTTTTTTTGATAACATGTTTGAAGGATTACCACTAGTAAGGAATATTAGTCATCAGATGGATTTGATTCCTGGAGCTAGTTTTCCAAATAAGGCAGCCCATCGAATAACTCTGGCGAAGAGTAAAGAGTTGAATAAACAAGTGCAAGAGTTGCTGCAAAAGGGATTGATTAGGGAGAGTTTGAGCCCATGTGAAGTACTTATTGTACTAGTGCATAAGAAGGATGGAGAATGGAAAATGTGTATTGATTCATGAGCCATTAATAAGATCATCATCTAGTATCAATTTCTCTTGCCAAGGATGGATGACATTATGGATTGCCTGAGTGGAGTTGAGTCTTTCACAAAGATTGATCTAAAGAGTGGTTACCACCAAATTTGAATTAGAGAGGTGAATGGAAGATAGCTTTCAAGACCAAATAAGGTCTGTACGAGTGGTTAGTCATGCCTTTTGGGCTGACCAATGCACCCAACACATTCATGAGACTCATGAATGAGGTATTGAAAGAATTTATAGGTAAGTTTTTCATTGTTTACTTGGATGACATTTTTATTTTCAGTAAGACATTGGAGGAGCACTTGAGGAATATCCAAGAAGTTTTCAAGAAGCTAAGAGAGGAGAAGTTGTTAATCAACTTGAATAAGTGCAATTTTGTGAAACATGAACTACTATATCTGGGATTTGTTATCTCGACAAAGGGTATGAAAATGGATCCAAAAAAGGTGAAAGCTATTGTGGAGTGGCCAACACCAAGGAGCGCTACCAAGGTATGATATTTTCATGGTTTAGCAAGTTTTTACTAGAAGTTCATTAAAGGATTTAGTAGTATTTGTGCACCCCTAACTGAAAAAATGAGATGGGATAGAAAAGAATTTAGATGGAGTACAAGAGAAGCAAAGAGTTTTGATTTGCTAAAGAAGAAGGTCACAGAGTAGCCTATTTTGGCACTCCTAGATTTTAATAAAGTATTTTAGGTAGATTGTGATGCTAGTGGTAGTGCCATTGGAGTTGTTTTAAGTCGGGGAGGTAACCTATTGCTTATTTCAGTGAGAAATTGAATGATGCAAAGAAGAAATATTTTGTTTATGATCAAGAATTCTATGCCAGAATCTAGGCTTTGAAAAAGTGGAGACACTATTTGTTTCCAAAATAATTTTTTTTGTTTACTGATCATCAGGCTTTATAGTATTTGAACAGTCAGAGAAAAATGAACAAAAGACATTTGAAGTGGGTGGAATTTCTATAGAGTTATACATTTTTTTTAAAGCACAGGAGTGGGCAATCGAATAGGGTCATAGATGCCTTGAGCAAGAGGAAAAACTTGTTGATAGAAATGCAGTTTGAAGTTGTTGAGTTCAAGGAACTCACAAATTTGTATCTAGAGGATTTTGATTTTCCAAAAGCTTGGAAAGCTTGCAAGGAGCCTATTGTGTTGGATAGGACAAGATGGTTGGACTATACCATTCAAGATAGTATATTGTTTAGAAGGAATCAATTGTGCATTCCCAGGAGTTCAATGAGGGAAAAATTGATCAAAGAGAAGCATAGTGGTGGATTGGAAGGACACTTTGGTTGGGATAAGACCACTGCCATTGTTGGTGAACATTATTATTGTCCGTAGTTATAGCAGGACATGAAGAGTTTTGTATAGGGTTGTAGGGTGTGTCAATTGGCAAAGAGCACCCGTCAGAATACTAGATTGTATTGACCATTACCTGTACTTAAGAAGCTGTGGGAGGATATCAGCATGGATTTTGTTCTTGGTTTTTCAAGGATGTAGTGTGGTCATGACTCCATATTTGTGCTGGTGGATAGGTTCTCGAAGATGGCACACTTCATTCCATGTCATAAGACTAGTGATGTTGTTCATTTTGTAGAATTATTCTTCAAAGCGGTGGTAAGACTACATGGTCTACTAAAGAGAATAGTTTCAGACTAAGATACCAAGTTTGTTGGGTATTTTTGGAGGATGTTGTGGAAGAATTTAAAACCTTATTTGAATTTTATCTCAACACATCATCTATAGATTGATGGACAAATGGAGGTAGTGAATATGAGTTTTGGTAACTTGCTGAGGTGCTTAGGAGGAGATAGACCCAAGGGATGGGACATGATTTTACCTCAGGCTGAATTTTCTTACAACAATTCTTCCAATAGAAGCACCAGTAGATCACCATTCCAGATTGTGTATGGGAGTAGTCCAAGAATTGCTACTGAATTGAGGAAGATGGATAAGGAAGTGAAGCGTAGTGTTGAAGCTAAGGATTTTGTGAAACATATAAAGAATGTGCATGAAGAAGTTAAGGAGCATATCAATAAGATGAATACACAATACAAGGTGAAGGTAGATCAAAAAAGAAGGCATAAGGATTTTTTTGTTGGAGATGAAGTAATGGTGCATTTGCAGAAGGAAAGGTTTCTAGTTGGTACATACAATAAGTTGAAGATGAAGAAGTTTGGACCATGCAATATTTTGAAGAAACATGACTCAGGGAATGCGTATGAGGTTGAATTTCTAAGTGGGATTCATGTCTCACCTATATTTAACATTTAAGATTTGACATAGAATCATGAATGAGATAAGTAGCATGAGTTGGTAGAGGTATAGTGGAGTGTTCCAGCACTAGCAACAGAAAAAGAAGAAATTGAAGAGATCCTAGATAGTCGTGTGGGATGAAGCACCAGGAATTGTTAGTATAGTGAATACCTAGCGAAGTGGAAGGGAAGACCAGTAGAAGACTCAACATGGTTGTCTGAGTCAGAGGTTGGCCATCTTGTTTTTCCTCTAACTCTTGAGAAGTGATAGAGTCACTTTCAAAAATACTTGGGGTGTTTGATGCAGGAGCATCCTGGGTGAAGAGAAATCTTGCATCATCATTCTATGTTTGTTTGTTTCGAATAAGGGATGATCATTTTTTATTGACAGGACCTTGACATATTAGTGTGACTTTCCTACAAGTCCCAATGACATACCAATGACAACAGTGAGTGAGTAGTATGTAGAGTTACATTGATGCAAGGATTACACATTAGCAATGACAACATCTGGTGTCCCAACGATGGGCTGATATACTTTGTGAGTGGTAGTATGCATATCATTGGTAGGAGTTAGCTTCATCGACATGATGCTAACTTAGGTCTCCCCAATGGATCGATGGTCATCTATCAGCGAGACACTTGCATATCGATAGGAGTCTAATATGAGTCCCTTTGACAACCCGACGTTCATAAGGAAGTTGGAAAATGACATCGAGTGGACTTGGGTGTATCAGTAGGATGGGGGAGTGATTTTCAACAATAGAATGGTAATGCATGCATCAGAGTGGCTGCAGGCTATCGGTGGGATATGATAACGAGTCACAGTGATGGGGTGATGTTAGAGGATGACTAAATGATGAGTTGGTGAACCCAATGATGACACATGGCATGTTGGTATTCATCAATTCACATGGGTATGTGCAGGATCATGATGGGCTAAATTGTGGCTATATGATGGGTACGTGTAGGGTATGTGGCTAACAAATTCTTTTTACCAAAAATTGATAAAACTAAAGGGTTTTTAAAGGAGATTCTTAGCTTTCCACCAATATAAATTATGCTTTACTTTGAATTTAACAAATAATTATTATTCATTTTCTATTTGAATTACGACTAAAGTCCTAATTGATAGGTTGATTGAAAAACATCAATAGCTTTCAAATGGTATCACATTTTTTGAATCCACAACATGCATCACATTCTATGCTTTACATACTATAGGATTAAAAAAAATGAATTTCATGAAGTTTTACCAAGTTAAGGTGGTCAAGCATATGAGTTTTTTTATATTTTTTAAAATTTGTAAAAAAAAATCATAATTAATTATTTACTTGGGAAAAAATTATATGAAAATATGCATCACATTGGGACATGAGTCCTCTACTTATATCTAAAATATTATTAAAAATATTATCATTTTATTGTGGTTAGGGTGGTCAGAAAAACACCTACCTTTTTTTTCCCTGAAATTTAAGTACTACTACATTGAAATTTCAAATTTTCACCAAATAGTTTAAAAAAATAAAATAAACCTCTAGTATTTTAGAAACTAAATTCAATTTGCTACAGATTCTATTCTTACATATTTTTGAAATATTATAGATAACTTATTCAAAATTTTACATCAAGTTTCCTAACTCTGATTGTTCTAAATTTTTCATCACTTAAGGGCCTATTTTTTCCATGATGATCCTACACATACCAACATTGTTGTTGCTAATCAACTAGGGAAAAATGGATTTATGAGAATGCAATGAATGAAAATACAATCACGAAAGTCTATGTAACTGCTTGGAGAATATGCATGGATACTACCACAATAGGGGGAAAGAATGTCAAAGCTGACCTGGAGAATTATAATGATATATAAAAGTTGAAGGATGACCAGTAGAGAAGGAGGATAGGGAATGTCTTGAAGAATACAAAGATCAGAGGTTTTATTTTTCCACCTTAGAATTTGGATCTACAATTTGGAGATGCATGTAAGAAGCCCATAAGATGGCGTGTAACTCTATAATGTCAGTCCAGTAATAAAGATCATTTTTGTTGTATAAATCAGGTTGTTTTATGTGGTTCTAAATTTTAAGGGGAGTCCCCTTCATCACAATAAAGATAGGAAATGGTTCATTCCCTTACAAAACAACCATAAAGGTCAAATAGGAGGATCTCACGAGAAGTGAGAAAGCGTAAAAGCTAAACAACAAAAGAAATCCTAGCAGAGAACTAAAACAAAAAAATAGAAAAGACTAGCAGAGCATAGACTCAAAAAGGGACCAACTCAAGTCCAAAACCAGCTATTGATCATCCAATACTTGAAGACCCTTGATGTCTTACCATTCATTTTCCAGAAATCCAAGCTTATGTTCAAAAGATGGAGCCTTATGTTTCTTGCTTTCAACTTCAGCTGCAAGAGGGGGGACATGACTTTCCCCTATTTTCCTTTCTTTCATATCTAAGTAGTAACAGGAGGATCATCTACTATTCTCTTTCCTTGGTAGTTTTTTATTTTTCCGTAGAATACCTAGATGGTGACAGCATTATTTTTCATTTTCTCTTTACTATACTCCATAATCTCCTCAAGGTTGTGCAAGTTTTTCTCCTTATTGTGTTACAGGGTTAACACATCTTCCTAGAGTTTAATTCCATCCTTAGAAGTCCTAATGATAGATTTTAGCTCTTCTATCTCTTTCTCCATATTAGCTCACTTTTCAAATGTCTTGACCAAGAAAGAAAATAAAATCTAGTGCCCAACATCCTCCACTTCACCCAACCAATCTTGGAAATTGTTGAACACTAACCTCTCCAAATTTTGAATTTTAGTTTTAGCTATGATTAATTTGGATAGAAGCCACTACAGAGTATCATTTTGAATTTTTTTAGCTTGACTAATTTTATTTAATTTTAACCTCAAAGGGGCACAAATTTTATAATCAACATCCAGGACGGGGTCATCAGGCATAGGAATTGGGTTAAATTTTTAGATGGGGTAATTAGGGTGAATAGTAGGGGAAGTAATGGTAGGTGAAGTTTCCTAGGGTGGGGAGGCAATAGGGGAATCTTCTATAGAGGGAGAGACAATAGGAGATCCTTGAGGAGTCTAAGTTATCAGAGATAGAAATTTGAGGAGGATCGACAAAACCCACCTTTTTCTTGTTGGCAAGGGTGGGGTCCTCTAGAACATGGGTTTTCCTTTCGAGGCTCAAGGTAGGTTGGACCTCGTGATTCTAGGAATTTGGGTTGGGGTTGACACATTTTCAAGGATGATAGAAGAAGGATTACCAGTCAAAGACTTAGAGGCATTCTTAAGAACCAACACTAGGTTAGTGACCCTAGGAAGGGAGGAAATAATATGGGAAATACCAACATTGTACCATTAGAGCTTGTAAATAAGGCCTTGGTGAAGATACATTTTCTTTCCTTTCTCTTAGATAGATCTCATAGATTGCTCAAGGGAGGAGAATATCCAAAATGAAAATTTCATTTTGATATTGTATTAGAAATTATTTAGCATGGGAAAGAGATGAGCATGGAAGCTTTTAAATCTTCACCATTATATACCTCATGAGAACTTCGACCATCTTCTTCTAGACCCCCAACAAGTCATCCTTGTTGAACCCATTTTTTAGCTCATTTACCTTCTCCCCTTTTTCAATAAAACACTACATATCCTTTTGATAATGGCCCTTAGGATTTTTTGGAATACAAACCTCATCTAGTGAAAGGCCTATGGTTGTGACAATAAGCTTCATGAAAATTGTAAAAGACAAACATTTGACCTCAACTAGTCCAGTTTTCCAAGAGTTGGAAAACTCCATTAATAGGCTGGGGTCATACCCTTTCATTGCTTAAATATAAGAGGCAAGCTTCCCTTTCTGAAGAATGGTCCAAATGTCTTTGTCATTCCTCGCGATTTCAAAAGAAGATGGTTCTTCCTCGAGTAGATCACCTCCCATTTTACTAGTCACTATCACAGAAGATTGGGGGAAAGGATCAGAATACATGGGAAATATAAGTTGCAATTAGTAGTCATAGGTAGATCTAGCTTGTAATTAAGAATAGATGAGAGGGAATGGATTTCCTTCATGCAGTTCATGTCATAGTTTTTGGTATTATGAACCTGAAAGGGCTTCATATTAATCTTTAATTTGAATTAATTTTTCATCATTAATGATTAACACTCTCACATTTTTTGAGATCATTAAATGATCCTCCCAAATTTTAATATTTCCCATGAGCATGCCTAGATTCTCCATCCCATCGGAAACCTTTTTACCTTCACAAAACAAGTGATTAAACTAATTGTTCCCAATGTACATGATTTTAAGGCAAGCCTTAGTGATTAGATCTCTCATAGACCAGCATGGACATGCTATGCCATTTAACATTATTGTGGTGTTATGACTCTCCTTCATTTGATAGGTTGGTGATTCCTTTGCTATGAGCAATTTGTAAGCCATGGAGAGCAACTTCCACTTCAGCAAAGCTAGAAGTTCTCCTTCCTAGATTAAGAACATATACTAGAGTCACCTTACCATTATGAGCTTGTATAATGCCACCCCCACCTACTTGATCCATGTTTCGTTTGGTGGAGCCATCAAAGTTTATCTTAAGCCATCTAGGGTCAGGGGGACCTTATTAATGCTTTAGTTGTTATAAGTGTCAAAAATTTAAAATTTGGTGAAAAATGATGATTTCAACATCTTACTTTGGCCAACAAGTGGAACACTATATTGTGGGCTAACCCAATGAGGGTTGTTCAATGGGAACTAGATCCAATTAGAATTTTCAACCTATTGATGAATTCTTGGATGTTGAGGAATTGGAGTTTATTGAGGATTTGGTTTACAATGATCTTCACTAGGGTTTTCATTAATTGGTGAAGGATTTTCAATTCCTAAAAATTATTAAACATTGAGTACAACACAATTGTTAAAATGGTATTCTATTCAATTTCTACACTTAAAAACTAGAAAAACCAACCTCCTTGACCTCATAGACATCATGGTGGAATTTTAATGGCAATTTGATCAACCAAAATATGTATATGTTACTCTTCACTTTCATTTTTATATTACAAAGATAGGATATTAGGTTCAAATGAGTGCAACCTCTTTGATTTTTTGTTTCTAACATATACATAATGTGAGTGCATTATAATGTGCTCATGTTATATCCTAGAGTGACCACTTTTTGGTCCCTCATCTTTCTACACACTCTAGAATTTTTTACATATTAAATAAATAATTCAATATATTTATTTCATTTGTAAAATTTAAGTAGAAACTTGCACCACTTTGTGTTGAAATTTATGTGTAATACAAATAAAACAAAGTTGGTTATTCTAATTTCATCAAAAAATAGATATTGAAATCATTTCAAAAGAGATTTGTTTTATTTATTTATTCTCTAAACCATAATAAACATTTACATATTATTTAAAAAAATTGCTTAGATTAGGATTAATTTAAGAAGGAAACTTATAGATCTTTTATAAAAATGTTTAGATCTATGGCTTACAAGTATAATTATTATTGGTGATAACATATAAATTCTTAAATTAAGTTTTTGATTAAAGTTAAATAAAAAAATCTATCATTTGTGCAAACACTTATCAAACTAACAAATTTATTGTGAATTTATTTCATTCCAATATTTCTATATAATAGGGCTCTTAAAAAGGTGATAGCAACATAGATCATAGATTCATCTAGCACTATTATGACATGATAACATAGGGATTAGGGTGAATCAATATTTTCAATATTTTTCCCCCTTAGGAGAAGTGAAGTGATCTTATGAATTTACCTAAGTTGTTGAGTGTGTTATAATACCTATGAACACAACTATCTTGCATTTATAGAATCTTTGGTTATGATTTTGATATTGTGGTTTGTTTGTGTCACTAGGTTTTAAGAGGTCTTCCCCATTAATAAATATTACAATGGGAAGGGATAAAAACTTCCAAAGAAGATGCCTGATGGACAAAAAATACACATATATCATCATGTTGCATAGAAATATTCGATTGGATCACCCAAGAAGTGGCATGGGGAGATGAAGAGTGAAAATCATGAGAAGTGCATACTAAATCTCATTAATAGCAAAGTATCATAGAGATATATAGAACATATGGGGTGATGTATAATAATCATGTCTCAAATCAAGTAATTATTTAACCTTTTAATCAATGTAACACCAAATTTACACATATCAAATTACTATCATCAAGTATATTTTAATACTTAGGGAAGATAATAATTATCCCACATGCAACTTTTTATCTTTTTTTCCACTAAATCTCTATCATTAGTACTTTATAAAGATGTGCATCACAAAATAAATTATATTGAAACCAAGAACTATCTTATGCACCTCACTAAACATATCATCAATATACCATTAGATAAAAGATTTATAAGAAGGAATATCATGAGTTACATGTGGTGGGTGACAACTTCATGTCAAGGGGGACAAACAAGATGTAGTATCACCATCAGACTCCTCACAAAATTTATCATGAAAAGAGCATAAATATGAGAATATAATAGTAAAATTATCTTGGTATGTAGGAATTATTAATGAAATTACAAGAATGAGAAACATCATGAATATCTAAAGAATATGCAATATCATCACCATGAAACAAATGAAAATTGATCAAACATAGAATGGCATGGTTCTCATGAAAACCACCACCACTAGTCATAGGGAAAGTATGATCAAGATGAAGCTCATAAACAAGTTAAGTGGTGTGTTCAAGAGAAAAAAAACACACTATCCAATTCTATGGGGAGAACACAACATACATGATGAAACATCTACATAGATATTACATCCCCATCCATAGGATAATATACATGATACCATCACGTGCAAAAGGATTGTATATAACAAAGCATAGGAATGCATCAAAATTAGCAAGGCATGTATAAATATAGGCCAAAGAAAAAAGGTCTATGAGAATCCATGATAAATTATCAAGTAATAAAGCCTAGAACACACAAGTATTGGAGTGCATAGGTCAATTATATATCAAAATAGAAAAATGAGGAACCATAGAGGATGTATCCAAATATTAATCATATATGAATAGAAGATATAGAAATAAGATATAGGAGATCTAAAAATTAGCAATACTAGATTTAAAAATTAAAAATCGAAAGAAGGTTAAAACCCAAGGGTAATTACCCTAGAGGAAATTGAATGTTAGGTTAAGTAAGAAAATAAAATATTGGTACTAGGTCATAGTCTAATGCCAATTTTGTTAAGATAAATATCACTAATTCATTCATTACTATGTTAAAAATTAAAAAGGTCTACTAGATAACTACCTCAAGGTTCTTTGCAATGATTTTCGGCTTTGATTGTGTGAATTTTTGCATAACTACCTTAGGGTTAAGAAAATTATTCTAAAATATTTTGGTTTACTTATGTGCTTGTGGAATCAATCTTTGCACCTACAGATCTAAACTCTATACACATGAATATGAACCCTACATGCTGATCTGGATTGTATTACTATCTACTTGCTTTGATGTATGTAGCATGTGGTTGAAAGGGGTGGTGTCAATAGACACCATTGCGGAGTTTCCTAGGATAGGATTGTTCTCTTTTGGCTAAACCCATGTTACTGATTTAATATTTTTGTATAACAATCAAAGACAATATAAGGAAACATTTTTTGATGCCTAAAATTATTATGTAAGTTGATGATCTAATGTCGATATTATATAATGCTCTTTGAATGTTAATGCAAATTGAAAGATGTGTAGATAATTAATTAGCCTAGCACACAAGTTAACACCCTTGAATACAACAACTTAGCACACAAGTTAAATAATTTCATGTTCAAGTTGTTTTATAGTATCTAGTTGGAGGGAAATAGCTTAAGTACAAATTATAGATTTAAATTTATAAGTTCTAAAATCATTTACATACACACAAGCTAACTCTACACCCAAAATTTTATTTGAGAAAAACATATAAACAAAACAAAAAATCAAAACCAATCCCCCAAAATATATACAAAATAAAATTCAAAATGTTATCAATTTTTATAATAAACACAATAATTATGCATTAATTATTACAATAAAAAGATAATCCAATTAAATATAAATCTAATAAAAACTGCAAAATATACAAATTATCACCATAAGAAAATGAATATTAACACAAACATTAGCTGACATAACATGTGAAAATCACCCAAAATCTCTCCATTGGAAGAGAACCTCAATTATTCACTTTGTTTTGGTTCCCTCTACTAGACCTTTATTGCTTCTTGTTTGATGTAGATATGATGAAAGGAGATCGTGAAAATGACCCATAATTAAAACTAGTGCATTTTTACTTACGTAAAAGATAAACTTTTTTCCATGTCCTTTTTATGTGGTTTTTAAAGATTCGGATCGTATGTTTTGAATGCTATAGAAAACTTAAGGTTGACAATTTCTTCTTAGTTATCTTTTTTATGTTTAATTTGTACGAAGTCATATATTATTTATGCAGGGATTACAAATATATTTGTTTAGTCTAAGTAGGCCTAATGATGAAGGTGTTTTGACATTATAGAGGAGATATGGGTTTGTATCTGTTAAGAGAGCCTCGCCTCAAATTATTATTCCACTTAACACTAATTAAACAAATAAAAACTTTATACTTGTACAGAATCGAGAATGGAAAGTAAAATGATATTCAAGTTATGCATACCTTGTAAATGTTTCCCTTGCATTTTGGAATCACTTTGACTAGGTTATCATTTTTTCAATAACAAATGTGGAAGTGGCAAGTTTTCTTCTAAGGGTTGGCACATAGCCTAATGCATTATTACTTTCATTTTTGCTCATTCCTAGGAATTAGTTTCAATCCTGATATTCATCATTTCTCAAACTAGGGTAAGGTTCACAATTGCATAAATGATCTCAATTAGATCTACAATTGCATAAATGACCAAAAGAAATTTTAAGTTCAAATTTTGAATTCAAACACTTTTTTTTTCTCTCCATATAATTGTTATGTTTCAAATTAAAGCATGAACCATTTCATTTAACATCTCAAAGTTGTAATTGAAGACTAATCTAACTCTTTTAAAATAGCTAACAAATGTATGGGGTGAATACCTCTTGCCCACATTAACAAATATAAAAATAATTATCTAGTGACATTAACATTGCATCAACATTCATAAGCATATGACATGATTTGTTATTACCTTCAATTACTACTCAAAGTCTTTAATTCAACATGCTTAAGGGTTTTGACATAACAAAGATACTATCCCTATCATGTGCAAAATCCAACCACACAACCAACTATTTTTATGTAGGTTAAAAATAAAAAAATGAATAATTTTTATATCAAATTTTATCATAAATAAAAGTTGCATAGAAAGGCTAGAGTCACAATTGCATGATTAATTTTACAGTTGTGTAGCGAAAATCCACATTTATAGAAGTGACACAAGAATGAAAAATGCATACTTCATTGATAGGTGAGTGGGAGATCATCATAGACCAAACAATGGCTATGGTAAAAAGACTTACTAGATAAAAAGTGCTAGCATTTAGATCTTGATTTAGATTTAGATGAAAAATTTGCTCACATTTCTAGCTCAAATTTGGTTTTCCTCCAAAAATGTCTTGAAATTACCTTAGAATTAGGCAAGTGAGAGTCACAAAACTTTCCCAAATCTTGTAAAATCGTGCATTTATTGTAATTTTAAAATTTCTGACTTTTCCCTTAAGCCTAATAAACATTTCTATAATTAAATATAAGAAAATGAAAATATTTTGTAGAGAAAAATCTTAAGATTCTAGAAATATAACATATGTCTCAATTTAGTTTAATAGGTAGTATTATTAATTTTTTACATACACTATTTGAATTACTAATAAATACAAATTAAAAATATTCATAAGTTTCAAATTATTTAAATCCTTTTTCAAACATAAAAGATGTGTCATGCTGTAAAATTCTTTTATTGTAGATTTTTTTAGAAGTTCAATTTCATATTTTTTGACTTAGGTAGATTGGTTGCAAAACCTTTTTTAGAGTTAAAATAAAATAGTCATAAATTTTTATTTATTTATAAAAATATTTGTCACATTCTCTACTTATACCAAAGGTTAAAAAAATATTTTACTTATACTTAGATTAGCAAAATAACACCTTTTTTGTTTTTATGAATATTTAATGTGATGCTACATTGGAATATCTAGTTGTCACCAAATTAATTTGAAACTTTAAGAAAAGTAACCCATACACTATATTCAATTTCTTACAAATTTTATTATTACATGTTTCTAGATTGTATAGAGAGCTCATTCAATTTTTCACATGAAAATAATTAAATCTATTTTTCAATATTTTCTATCATTTAGGGGTATTGTTTGGCCCATCATGATTTTCCACTCACCCTAAAATGTTTTAATTCTTGCAATACCTAACAAAGTCAAATTCTATATCAAGTTAAGAGCTTGATACCTTAATATATTTATTTAAACTCTAAGAATTTAATTTAATATATTTATTAGTAATGCATAAACATCCAAGATGTAAGATCAATCTTACATTGATTCAACCAAAGATATTTCCTTCTAGTTAGTTTTGTTTACAATTCAATAGTTTTTTTCAATATTTTGATTTTTCATAATTGTATTTTCTTGACATAATCATCAGTTGATCAATTAAATTAGTAGATAATCACATGTATGACACCACAAATTGATCCCATAGCCTCCAAACTAATATTAATGACTCAAAAAATAATGTTTCTATATGTCATCTCCACTCAAAACATTTGAAATCTTATTGTATTTAAAATTAAAATGTAGATTAAATGTAAATCTTAATACCATAATACACATATAAACTTTAACTAAACCCCCTATCCATAGTTGTATGGACCAATTAGAACATTTATTTATCATTACATATTTATAGACTTATCTTCAAAAGGGGATTGGACTAAAGTAAACAAACATAATAAAGAATTGGTCAAAAATAGCCTATGATTTTTTATATTAAAACAAAGTTAACTTAAATATTCCAAAAGGCTTGTCTCATATTATCTCTTGCCAAAGCGAAGCTTTTTTCTCAACTTGTTTATCAATCATACTTTATAAACAAAGCTTTTTCTAAACTTTATTTTTAAAATCCTCATTCCGGGTTGTGAAAAAGCCATAAGATTGTATTGGGCCTACAAAATCATCTTCTATGTCCTTGCTTTCAATGAAATTCCTTAGAAAACAATAATTTTACAAATTATATTTTTTATTTATTGAGAAAGGTTTAAATTATAATTAAAGTTAGTATAAATATTTGTGTGTTATCGGATGATGTGATAGATAATTTTTTTTTTTTGTCAAGCTATATATATGTGTATGTACTTGTTGTAGGCAATATTAGTCTATTGCAATAAGTTCTTCAACTCATTTTTTTAATTAGTTATTAATAATTTGCTTTAAACAATTAATTGGCTAAAAATTTTGGAGTGTTATAAGCGATAGGGAAAAACAAGGTAAACTATTCTTTTACATTCTTTTTAAGAATGGTTTTTCACTCTAACTTTATAAATTCATTTCATTAAATCTTATTTTTAATTTTTTTAAGAATGATTTTTCAATTTTAGCTTTATAAAGTCATTTCCTAAAATCTTTTAAAAATAAATAAATGCTACTTTTACTAATATAATATTTTAATAATTTAATAGGATATATATAATATATTTTATTTTTTCAATATATATTAAATTAAATAATGTGATTTTTCTAATACATACATAAGTTTTATATTTTTAAATATGTAATTTTTATTTTTTTATTAAAGAAAATCTCACAAAATTCAATTAGCTATTTTATAGAGATTTGGATTCACACTATCAAAATAATAAAATCAAACTTAAATTAAAGCACATCCATAAATAATCTTCCTAGAGATTTGATTTTACACAATTAAAATTTAAATTTAAATAAAATCTTAAACTATTTGACATTGCCACTTTTTATTTTCTAAATTTAATTAGCTTCAAATCATAAATAAAGTAAAATAAGAATTAAATTAAAATAAATAAAATTATTACAATTATTAATTAAATTATAATTATAATTCTATTATTATTATAATTATAATTCTATTATTATTAATTATTATAATTCTAAAAGCATTATAATTAGGATTATGATTAATAGATATAATGCTCCAAAATTTTATTCATCTTATATCTTTATTCAAAATCTTATTTCTAATATTAATTCATAGGTTTTTTTTGGTAATTTCACTCTACAACTCTTTATTGCTAAAATAAAAGTTACGACCATAGTTATGGATAGTGTTGCAACCATTGTTAGGGTTAGAGATAGGTCTAGGATTAGGATAATGGTTTAGAATTTATTGTTAGGGTTAGGGTTAGGGTTAGAATGAGAATTAGAGTTAGGGTGTCAATTAGGGTTAGGGTTAAGTCATGCAAAGAACTAATTAACAGTACTAAAACACTATAATTAACAAAACTTACATTTATTTTTATTCACATTAATAAAACTTACATTTATTTTTTTTCAAATCTAAAAAATAATAATTACATTACTATAAAGGCAAGTACTAGCCACTACATGGCACTTGTTGGATGATGTGATATATATATATATGATATATTATATAATTTTTTATCTATATAACTATTTATGTGTGTCTACTAACTAGTCGACAATACGTGTAAGTGTTTTTACTAGTTTAAAATTTAATTTCTTAATTTTATTAATACTAATGACACTTTATTTGTAGTTAACATTATTTCTACTCTTCTATTGATAAAAAAATTAGGGTAAGATCTCTCTAGCACTTGTAGAGAAACCAAAATCATAAAAAATATGGTGGTAAACTTGGAAGATAATTTGCAATTAAGCATTATATTTTATGATGGTTTCTATAGAGTTTAGAATGGGAATATATTGCATTATGTATCATATGTTATTTGAATCACTTTTGTTGTATTCAAATTCAAATTTTTTTCTAGATAATCATATTCTAGAATTTGGTTTCTCTGTGCTAAATTTTTGTAATCTAAGAATTTGTTATATCCCTTGTTACACCTAGAATCATCAAAATCTATTAAACTATGGATGTCGTCATTTTAAATCTAGATCGTTAGTGGGACAACAGTTGGAGGTGAATATGATCACTAGGTAGGAGGTATCATAGAAATTGATTGTAATCCTAAATATGGGCAACTACCATATATACACAAATTAAAAGGGTATATCTACATTTTTTTCAATTAGTGGTTGAGGGAGCCACCTCTTGTTTATGCTTGTAACTAGAGTGTCACTTTATTTCTACATGAGTGGTGCCACTTCACTTCTCTACCCCACCAATTTTGGCCAACCATTCGTGGCGTCGTCCACATGAATAATGCTAGAACTTGTTTGATAGGGTCTAAATGGGTAGATTTTTCTAAGAGGCATAGATTTCACCAAGGGAGTCAACTTTTTACATTACTGTAGTTGACAAAAAGCTCTTTCCAAGTACTATGTAGTGGTATCAATATCTTTTCCATACTTTTCTATTTGTGATAGAAAATTCTAGTTGGAATTTATTTTTTCTCTCATTTATTTGACATGTCATATCTTGTTCCCATAATATTCAATTTTAGACTTATTATAAGTAGAAAAGAGAATTTAATAAGTACTTCAGTATGGATTAGGTTTGGAAGTATTGGTTAATTTTTTCACTTATATTTATGTAGAGTTGTTTGATGGGTTTCTAAATTGTGGTTACTTTGTGGAATTACAAAAAAATGAATCTTTAAAGTTAATTTAGTGTTTGAGTCATGAGAAGTCTACATATTAATCTCTATATATCTTTTTTTAATATGGTTGTTGATGTGATTTATAACTTGTATATTGTATTGTGAGATCTATGAGTTATGTAGCTTGTTGAATGAACAAGAAAACTAAGAGGGGGTGGATAAGTTGTATCAAATTAAAACATCAAAACCCTCAACAACAATCAAATCCACATGCATTCATCAAACCCTTATTTTGTTAATGTGATTAAACATAAAATGCAGATAACAAAAACTGAAATAACAACACCATACAGAAGAGAACACCAAATTTACGTGGAAAACCCAATGAGGGAAAAACCACGGTGAGGATTAACTCATAATATAAGTAATTGTAAAACTAGTACAAGGGATCACTGCCAGAATAGGACACACTATCTAGAAAGGATCATAGCTAGGGATCACTACCACAGAAAGAAATACAAGAAGATATAAGAGAAATTTTACACAAAGAGATCTTTCTCAATGCAACAAGGAATCCACCACAATGCTCAAACAATCTCACAGTCTTGTATGAAATATTTTAGACACCTTCAGCTCATTGCCTTCGGGAATCCAAACACTTGAAATTTGCACTGCTCTACTAAAATTCACATCACACATATCACACATGTCAATATCGCATCTTGCTTGTATCTTTCTTATCAAAACATCACCGCTCTTATTTATATCAACCTCAACCTTGAAAACCTTCTCCAATATCATAAACTATTTGTTACACTTACAAATTCAAAATAGGTTGGCACCTAAACAATCCCGCGGTGGATAGGAATGAAGGTGACCCAAATAAATCCTTAATTAAGACCCAAATAGATCCCGACACACCTCAACATGCTTTCATAAGCCTCACATGTAACTTGCTAACACAAGATTGGCCAATACTTGTGTTAAACACCATAAACATTAAGTACACACTTCCTTAAATCAATCCAAAGCTTCTAGACAACAAAATTCACTTGAACATGATCTAGAATAATTTTGAACTACCTGAGATTCATCAAACACTTCACACAAATACTTCAGCTCATAACAACTAATAAACCTTATTTGCACACTAACACATGAAACACACACTATACTACACCAAATCAAATGAAACCTTGAATGCTGAAAGATACAAAAAATATAAGAAAATTCCCAAATTCATACAACCTAAAGCCAAACAAAAAAGAAACATGGAGAAAATACATTTCTCCTAGGCCACAAAAAAACATTACTAAAAAATTGGTTCACACACTAGTGAAAATATATCACTCTATACAACGATCCAAAAACCCAAAGTTTGAATATAACAACCTTTGACAACCATGAACAACATATTAGATCCACATAGGTATAGCCTCAACATGGAAGAAACATGGAGCACAATACTGGAGCACACTCTAAACACTTGCACAATACTATTTTCTTTGTTTATCAAATTTTCTCAAAAGAACTTGGAAACCAAGTACCAAAGACATCATATCATCTCATTACTTCATTCCAACTCATCTTCATACATTGCAACAAAAAATATAGCTCCATGTACTCACAACACTTCCACAATATCTCAACTACACATGCACAACCTACAACAACCTCTTTTCCTCTTTTTCACAATTTTCTTAATATCCTCGACATCTTCATTATGCAAAAACTTCCTTAACACAATTGACATCAATGAAAACACCAGTCAGTAGAAATTCTATCGACATTAATGAAAACACCTTCATACTTGCAACAATCTCCCCCTTTTTCATTGATGGCAACACATGATGTGAAAAACCATCAAAGACAATATACACACTATTCATGCACACTCTCTCTTTTTACAAGATTCTCTCCCCCTAAGTAGATAAAAAAAATCACATGATACTTTCTCCTCCTTTAACATCAATGGAAAAGGACAAAATATTTTGTATTATTTTCCCCCTTTGACAAAGAACCAAGATACTTGCTCTGAATACTCCCCCTTAGAATTACACCCAATCAACTCAGCTACTCTGTATCAATGACAACACATGACACTGCCTACTTCCCCTGAGAGGTAGCCACTAATATCATTCCATAAAAGAGATAGATCCATGGATCCACTGGACTAATGCACCTCCATATGCATCTAGTTCTTGAAGGAGGGGCAATAACCCCCAACTTCTCTAGAAGATACTCAAAAGTATCCTTAGGAAGAGCCTTAGTAAATATGTCAACAATTTGATCCTTTGTAGGAATATGCTCAAGTTTCACCTCATTCTCCATAACCCTCTTTATCAAAAAGTGATACCTAATTGATATATGCTTTGTCATTGAATGCATCACTGGATTCTTTGAAATGTTGATTGCACTTGTATTGTTGCAAAAGATAGCAATAGGCTCATCATACACTACTCTAATATCCTTCAATGTTTGTCTCATCCACAAAACTTGTGTACACGATGATGTTGCTGCAATATACTCATCCTCTATAGTGGATAAAGAAATTGAATCTTACTTCTTACTCAACCATGACACCAATCCACATCCAAGAAAGAATGCACCACCACTTGTACTTTTCTATCATCAACACAACCAACCCAATCTACATCTGTATAAGCACTTGATGTGAAATTAGTATCCTTAGGATACCACAAGCCATAATCTGGAGTGCCTCCTAACTATTTGAATATCCTCTTGAATAATGCAGCATGTGTTTCTTTAGGTTCTTCTTGAAATCTATCCACAAGATTAACTACATGCCTGATATCTAGTCTAGTAGCAGTTAGATATAGCAGTCTACCAATCATAGATCTATATTTTCTCTTATCAGCCTTAGGTGAATCATCATCCTTGCTCAATTTACAACCAGTCACCATAGGAGTGCATACCAGTTTGGATTCATCCATTCCAAACTTCTTCAAAATATCTTTAACATACTTAGACTATTAAATGAAAATCCCTTTATCTATTTGATTGATTTGTAGTCCAAGGAAGAAAATCATCTCCCCAAACATTGATATTTCAAACTCTTTCTGCATCTCTTCATAAAATTTCTTACACAACTCCATTTCAACCAAAGAAAATATCATCCAAATATACAACCACTATCAAGATTTTGCCTTCCTCAATTTTGAAGTAAAGATTAGTATTTGTTGTGCCTTTACTGAATCCTTACTATATCAAATATATTTGTCTAATCTTGCATACAAAGCTTTGGGAGCTTTCTTCAATCCACATAGTTGTTAAAAGTATGAAGGTATTGTAATTGATGTCAACAAGAAGTCTACTGGTTGGTGTTGTCACTGATGTCAACTATGGGATGAAGATGTTGAGGATATTGAGAAAATTGTGAAAAAGAGGAAAATAGGTTGTGCATGTGTAGTTGAGACCTTGAGGAAGTGTTGTGAATACATGGAGATATATTTTGTTGTAGATTCTGAAGATGAGTTGGAATGAAGTAATGAGCTGAAATGATATCTCTGGTACTTGGTTTCCAAGTGCTTTTGAGAAAATATGATAAACGAAGTAAACTGTGTTGTGCAAGTGTTCATAATGTGCTTTGGTATTGTGCTCCATATATTTTTTGTGTTGATGAAATGCATGTGTGGATCTTATAGGATATTCAAGGTTGTCAAATGTTGTTGTATTCAGAATTTGGGCTTTTGGATCATTGTACAATGTGAGATATTTTCACCAGTGTGTGAACCAGTTGTTCAGTGATGTTTTTTGTGGTTTGGGAGAAATGTATTTTCTCTATTTTTCTCTATTGTGTGGCTTCAGGTTGTGTAGATTTATGAAGTTTCTCATAATTCTTTTATCTTTCTCTATTCAAAATTTTACTTGATTTGGTGCAATAAAGAGTGAGTTTCATTTATCAGTATGTAGATAAGGGTTACTAGTTGTTCTGAGTTGAAGTGTTTGCATGATGCAAGCTTGGATGAAGTGTCTGATGAATCTTTGGTAGTTCATGTATTATTATGGATTTTGTTCAAGTGAATTATGTTGTTCAAAATTTTTGGATTGATTTGAGGAAGTGTGTACTTAATGTTTATGGTGTTTTGCATGGGTATTGGTAGACCTTGTGTTTAACACTACATGTGAGGCTTGTAGAAGTGTGTTGAATTTTGTTTGTTGGATAGGAAAATTGAGAGGGGGGGTGTGAATTAGTTGTCACAAAACTAAAACCTTTAAATTATTCAGCAGAACTAATCCTTAACACTTCCTAAATGAATAAACATTAAGTGCAAGTGCAAAAACTAAAAACTATCACACAAACACAACAACACTAGATTTACATGGAAAATACAATAAGGGAAAAACCACAATGAGGATTAACTCACACTATAGAGAATATCAAAACCAATTACAAAAGGCTCACTACCTGAGATACAAGGCTCACTTCCAAAACAAGGAATCACTTTCCAACAGGGCTAACAACCCATAGGGCTCACTGTCATCGATACACAAAGAAGATAGAAGAGATATATTACAGAGAGATGAAAATCTCAATGCAATAGATAAATCCACCACAATTTTCTCAACCACTTGTAGACATGCATGAATGATAGAGTACACCTTCTGCTCACTACATCCAAAAACTCAGCATTTAGGCTTCACACTAATCTGCCACACTCGCATGACACACACTCACTGATTTGCATCAATCTCACATCTATCTATTCTAATTCTTTGCATTTATATCTCTTGTCCTTTGTTTCACCACTAACTCATCTTGTATTTATACCATCTTCAACTTTGAAACATATCCAAAGTTAGCCATCCAACATTATATTCAAATTAGGTTGGCACCAAAACATCTTAGGGTGGAATTAGAATGAGGGTGACCCAAACATATGATTGGTGAGGAACCAAATAGATCCAACATGCTACATCAATTTTGAAGATAGTGTTCAACACAAGGTCGGCCAAACTAGTGTAAAAAAAATAGAAAAATTAAGCATGAACCTTCCAAATGCCAAAATTATCTTCAATACAAACACAACTCAAATCTAGAACCACAAGGCATAAAAATTCACCAAAGAGAAATCTGGACTAACAAATTTTCTCCCAGACCTCAACCAGAACATAGAAAACCACAATTCACAACTGGTGAACATAACTTGCACTGTACAATGAATAGGAGCAAAAAATTTGGATATAGCAGCTTCCAACAATCATGAACAACATATCTAAACCTCAAAAACATAGGAGAAAATCTTAGAGCAAAACCCAAAGAAACCACTGAAAACTTGCAACCTTTCTTCAATATAATTTTCTCAATATCCTCAACATATACAACCAATAACCTACAACCATGACATCAATGACAATAGCAACCATTTGACAACCAATTTACTAGTTGACATCAATGACAACACCTTCATTCTTTTCTATTCTTGCAGCAATATCCCCCTTTTTCACTGATGGCAACACATGATGTGAAAAACCATCAAAGACAACATACTAGCTCTAAATACACTTAAGATTTTTCTTTTTGTTTCTCCCCCTTAGTAGATAATATTTTTCTCATTCTTCCTCTTTTCTTTTTTCACATTCTTCCTCTCTTCTTTTTCACATTCTTCCTCTCCCCCTGAAACAAATGGAAAAGAAAATATATATTTTACATTGATTTCCACTTTAACATAATACTCATACAATGAAAACACATGACACTACCTACTCCCCTTTCGAGGTAGCCACCAAAACATCAGTCTAGAAGAAAGATAGATCCTTAGATCCACCGGACTGATGCATCTCCATATGCATCTAGTTCAAGAAAGGAGGGGAAATGACCCCTAACTTCTCCTGGAGATACTCAAAAGTATCTTTAGGAAGAGCCTTCATAAATATATCAGCAATATAATCCTTCGTAGAGATATACTCAAGCCTTACTTCATTCTCCATGACCTTCTCTCTCAAGAAATGACACCTAATAGATATTTGCTTCATCCTAGAGTGCATTGTTGGATTCTTTGAAATGTTAATTTCACTTGTGTTATAAAAGAATATAAAAATAGGATCATCATACACCACTATGATATCTTTCAATGTATGTTTCATCTATAGAACTTGTGTACAACAAGATGCAATAACAATATACTTAGCTTCAATAGTAGACAAGGAAAATGAATCTTTCTTTTTACTCAACCATGCCACCAATCTGTAACCAAGAAATAATGCATCGCCACTTGTACTCTTTATGTCATCTACACATCTAGCCAAATTTGCATTTGTTTAAGCACTTAACGTAAATTCAATATCTCTAGGATACCATAACCCATAATCCAGAGTTCCATTCAAATATCTAAATATTTTTTTAACAGCAGTAACATGTGTTTCTTTAGGATATTCTTGAAATCTAGCCACAAGATAGACTGCATGCATAATATCCAGTCTAATAGCAGTCAAATACAAAAATCCACCAATCATAGATCTATACTTGCTCTAATCATCCTTAAGTGAATCATCATCTTTTCCAAAATTGTAACTAGTCACCATAGGATTGCATACTAGTTTGGAACCATCGATCCCAAACTTTTTCAACATCTCTTTTACATACTTAGATTGTGAAATGAAAATTCATCTCTTGGCTTGATTAATTTGCAGCCCAAGAAAGAAATTCATCTCTCTAAACATAGACATTTCAAATTCTTTTTGCATCTCTTTTGTAAACAACTTACACATAGTTTCATTTCCTCTAAAATTAATATCATTAACTTATACAACTACAATCAATATTTTGTCATTTTCAATTTTAAAGTACATATTACTATCTACCATACCTTTGTTGAAACCTTGTTGAATCAAATACCTGTCTAACCTTGCATACCATCCTCTAGGAGCTTACTTCAATCCATATAAAGATTTCTTCAATCTGCACACCATATTTGGTTGATTTGACAACTAAAATGCTTATGGTTTTTCCATGTATATCTCTTCTTCTAGCTCACCATTCAAAAATGTAGACTTGACATCCATCTGATAGACCTTGAAATATTTATGAGCATCAAATGCTATGAACATCCTTATAGTTTCCATTCTTTCCACTGAAGGAAAAGTCTCTTGAAAATATATTCCTTTACACACAAGCCTTGCTTTGTTTCTAACCATTTCTCCATTCTCATTCAGCTTATTTCTCAATACCCACTTTGATCCAATAATGTCTTTATCTACCGGTCTTGGGATCAATTCCCAAGTTTGATTCTTCTCAATTTGCATAAGTTCTTCTTTCATAGTTTCCATCCAATTTTCATCATTACATGCTTCACTTACAGTCTTTGGTTCAATCTCAGAAAATAAACACAGATTTACTTCAGCAAAAACTCTACTTATTGTCAGTACACCTTTTGTCTTATCTCCAATGATCTGAATTTCTGAATTATTCTTCTACACATATCTAGGTGTCTTAGGGGACACCACCAGAGCTTCTTCTCTTTCATTTTCTTTCTCATATTTTTGTTTATTCCTCTTAGCTCTTTCCAGACACTTTGTAACATAATGACCTATTTCTCCACAACTAAAGCATTTAAAGGGTAACTTACCTACATACTTACCAGAGACTTTCTTCATTCTTCTCACAAAGTTAGCTTCTATTTCATCAAGATTTTTTTCATTCGGATCTTCAACTTTTGTAGCCTTAAAGTTAATCTCTGGTTTCCATCCATTCCTCAAATTTGGCTTTCTCACCTCATAAGATGTTAGAGATCCTAACAACAGATCTTTAGTGTAGGTCTTATAATCTATACTCTATTCAATAGCACACACCTTTTCACTATAAGCATCAGGGAGAGTTTAAAGAATCTCCTTTACAATCCTATTTCATCTACAGTAATACCAAGTCATCGCATTCCAACTACTATCTCATTCAATCTATGTACGTAAGCTTTAATATTCTCATCTTCAGACATATGTAGGAGCTCAAACTGTGTTTCCAAATTCTACAATTTTGCCTCTTTGACCCTTTCATCACCTTCATGCACCCTTTTGAAAGCATCCCAAACTTCCTTAGTAGTCTTCAAATTTTGAACCTTAATCAACTCGAAATGTACAAGACTGTTCTTCAAAATTCACTTCGCCTTAGTGTTCACTTCATGTGCCTTGATCTCATCAACTATACTTGGACCATTAGTAGGAGGAGTGTAAGGATTCTTGTAAGTTTTCTCCACATCATATCCACAATACTCTAGATATTCTTCCATCAAACCTCGGATAATCATAAGTAACTTTACCAACCATCCTAGACCTTAAGCAGTTAAGCTCTACTCCAAGGAACCAAGCTCTGATACCAATTCTTGGATAGGAAAATTGAGAGGGGGGTGAATCATTTGTCACAAAACTAAAACCTTTAAATAATTCACCCGAACTAATCTTTAACACTTCTTAAATGAATAAACATTAAGTGCAAGTGCAAAAACTTAAAACCATCACACAAAAACAACACCAAATTTACGTGGAAAACTCAATTAGGGAAAACCACGATGAGGATTAACTCACACTATAGAGAATATCAAAACAGATTACAAAACACTCACTACCAAAACAAGGACTCATTATCTGGATTAGGACTCATTGTCCAATAGGGTTAATGACCCAAAAGGCTCACTGCCACAGAGATACAAAGAAGATAGAATAGATATGTTACAAAGAGAAGACAATCTCAATGCAACAAATAAATCCACCATAATTTTCTCAACCACTCACATACATGCATGAATGATAGAGTACACCTTATGCTCAATGCATCTAGAAACTCAACATTTAGGCTTCACATTGATCTTTGACACTCACATCACACCCACTCATTGATTTGTATCAATTTGACATCTATTTGTTCTATTTATTTGAACTTATCTCTCTTGTCCTTTGTTTCACCACTAACTCATCATGTATTTATAACATGTTCAACTTTGAAACATATCCAAAGTCATCCATCCAACATTATATTCAAATTAGGTCAGCACCAAAACATCGTAGGGTGGAATTAGAATGATGGTGACCCAAACACAAAATTGGTGAGGACCCAAATAGATCCAACAGGCTACATCAATTCTAAAAATAGTGTTCAACACAAGGTCGACCAAACCAGTGTAAAACACATAGAACAATTAAGCACAAACCTTGCAAATACCGAAATTATCTTCAATACAAACATAAAAACTCAACTCAAGAATCGAAAGTCATAATACTTCACCAAAGAGAAATCCATAGCAACAACTTTTGTCTCGGACCTCAACCAAAACACAAAAAACCAAAGTTCACAATTGATGAACATAACTCACACTATACAATGAATTAGGAGCCAAAAGTATGGATATAGCAGCTTCCAACAACCATGACCAACATATCTCAACCACTCAAACATAGGAGAAAATATCGGAGAAAAACCTAGAGAAACCACTAAAAACTTTCAACCTTTCTTCAATATAATTTTCTCAATACCCTCAACATATACAACCAATAACCTACAACCATGACATATATGGCAACAACAACCAATTGACAACCGATTGACTAGTTAACATCAATGACAACACCTTCATTCTTTTCTATTCTTGCAAAATTGTTGGGATCTATTTGTATCCTAATTAAATGTTTATGTAGGCCACCTTCGTTCCTATCCACTGCATGAATGTTTAGGTGAAAACCTATTTTGAATTTGTATGTATAATGGCTAGTGGCTGACATTGGAGAAGATTTTTGAGGTTAAGATTGATATAAATATGTATGGTTTTGTTGTGACTTGAGAGATGAAATAAGTAAGAAGCAAGATAGATGTGAGATTGACGAGAGTGATGTGTGATGTGAATTTGAGCATAGTAGTGCGAATTTCAATGTTAAGGTTCCTAAAGGTAGTGAGTTGAAGGCATTCAAAATAATTCATGCAAGACTACAAAAGTGTGAGAGCAATTGTGATGGATTCCTTGTTACATTGAGAATTTCTCTCTGTGTAACATTCTTCTTTAATCTTCTTGTATTCTTTCTATGGCAATGAGCCTTGGTGGTGAGCCCTTTTGGATAGTGTGTCTTGTTCTGGAAGTGAGCCCTTTTGTATTGGTTTTTCTATTACTTATATTGTGAGCTAATCCTCACTGTGGTTTTTCCCTCATTGGGTTATCCACATAAATCTTGTGTTCTCTTGTGTATGGTGTTGTGATTTCAATTTCTGTTATGTACATTTCATGTTTAATTATACTAACAAAATAAGGGTTTACTGAATGCTTTTGGATCTGATTACTATTGATGGTTTTTAAGGTTTAATTTGCTACAATTGATTCACCCTCCTGCTTAGTTTTCTTTTTCATTTCAACAATTGGTATTAGAGCAAGGTTCCTTGAAGATCTTAACCACTTGAGGTAGATTTGGGATGGCGAACAAGATTGCTTTGGAATATCCTAGATTTGATGGCTCAGATTATGCATTTTGGAAGACAAAGATGGAAGGATATATGTCTGCTCATGGATATGAGATTGAGAAGGATTATTAGACTACATATACTCCACTAGTTTCTGATCAAGTAGCAAATTCTCCCTCATCTCACTCTTTCCTTGGTCTATACTTGTTTCCTGATGAAGATATTTTTGCAATTAGTCACGATATTGTATGGGAGATGTATTTTGATGAATCGAGATGTCAGACTGGCTCCAAGGCAGGGTTAGTTTTGATCTCGCATGAGGGTAAGCTAGTCCCTCTCTCCTTTCAACTAGAATTTCCTTGCACCAATAACATCATTGAGTACCAATCCCTTATTTTTGCTTGCATGCCACGATCACATTAAATATAAAGCATCTTCGTATACATGGTGACTTTGAGCTTATTGTGAATCAGACTACGGGAACATATCAAGCTAAGTAAAGTAAGTTGTCTCAATATTGATACATAGCTTTGTCCTTGATTGATTCTCCTCTTTCACAATAAATAGCATTCCTAGGAGGGAAAATCAACATACGAACGCCATGGCGAGTGTTGCCTCCATGGTGTCCTCAAATAAGGATACAAAATAATACCACTTTGTGGTTTATATTCTTCGCTCTCCTACTGTTTTCAATCAACTTGAATCTGATGCTCTCATGTGTGCTCATGCAAACTTGGGATAATGGTATTTCAACATTTACAACGAACTAAAGATTAGAAATTTTCTTGATAATGCGACGAAGAATGATCACACTTGGATACAATTTTTTTTTAGTATGCTATTTTGTCTTATTAGATGTTTTGTATCGAAAATCATATAATAGTCTTCTCCTTCATTGTCTCACTAAAGCGAAAATACCCATTGATCTTAAGGAATCCCATTCAAGTTTTGGTGGTGGACACTTTGGCGGAAAATTTCTGGTGCGGAAATTAATTGACATGGGATACTTTTGGAAGATAATGGAACAAGATTCCTTTTATTTTTTAAAAAGTGTCCACAATGTCAATAGCATAGTCATCTTATTCATGCTCCTGCTCAAGAGCTACAAAATCAGACCTCTCCTTGGCCATTCACAAAATGGGGGTTGGATATTACTGGAAAGATATCACCTCTTTCTTTAAGGGACATGTCTTTATCACTAGTATTATTGATTACTTCACAAAGTGGGTTGAAGCCATCCCACTTCGATCCATGTTCATGCTTCAAAGCTAATTGTATCTTTCTTCTAAACAATATCATTACTCACTTTGGATTTCCCTCTACCTTTGTTTCTGAAAATGGTATGTCATTCAAGAACAAGGAAGTGAATCAATTTATGGAGAAGTTTCATATTTAGCACAGATTTTCTACACCATATTATCCTCAATATAATGGCCATGCAAAAGCATCTAATAAGGCCCTTGAGCTTATTCTTTGGAAAATGGTAAATAAACATGGTAAGGATTGGCATATTCAATTAATGTATGCTTTGTGGGCCTATCACATGAGTGTTTATACGACAACAAGAACAATACCTTACAACCTCATGTATGGTGCTAAAGCTATCATGCCTTTAGAGTTAGAGATTCCATCTTTGTAGGTTTCCCTTAAAGGATTGATTGATGACCAAACTTATTGATCCAATCATTTGCATTAGCTTGAATTTCTCAATGAGTGCCAATTGCAATCCCTCGACCATCTTAAAGCTTATCAATCATCACTATCTAGAGAATCTAATCAAGGTGTTCTTTCTATAAATTTCAAGGTAGGTGACCTGGTTCTTTATGTGAATCAAAGAAATGTAAATGCACCACCTAATCAATGGGGAAAATTTAGTCATAATTGGTTAGGCCCTTACATTGTCATATTCGTGTATGGTTATGGTGCCTATGGATTGTCATCTATGGATGGGATGCCTCTAAAAGAAACTGTTCATGCAATGCATCTTCTCCAATACTAATCGTAGTGTCTATGTGTCCCCTTGGGGTTGTAGCATGTCATATGTTGGCATTCCATCATTTACACATTTTTATTTTTTTTGTTATGATGTAACCATGTGTGTGTGAGAGAGAGACATACATAAGTGTGTTTTTCTATGCTATGTATCTATGCATTGCATTACATCTTTTGGTTAGGAAATTTGATCATCATTGTATTTAATTAACATACATCCATGTGTGTCTGTTATTAAATCATGATAGCATCTAATCTAAACATACATCCATAAATACAACATACAACACATAATCATACATAAAAGTAAAGAAGCATACACATGAAACAAGAAACACCATACTATCAAAACCAATGTCTCATCTATATATATATCATGTACACATGTATCATTCCACTATCATCAAAAAATAAGTGGTAGGTGTATATGTGTATCAATGTATATACATCAAAAAATAATCTACAAAACATGTGTCATTGGTACAAAAGTGATATACAAAATCGGATCTCTAAACCCCAGGTGCATGTCTCCCCAAACCCTTTAGATTTGGCGATGGCTATTGCTAAGGTTGAATGGTGGAGACAAAGCAGGACCTATGTGACCATGAGCCAGATATCACTTCACACACTCCTCTAATCTCTCCCGATAGGGGAGCTATCTAGAGCTCGTCTCGCCTAAGTGCATCCTACAATTGCTAATTCCCTACCAACATCATAGCTACCACCTACCCTGCAAGGTCATCGAGTTGGTTCTGCAAAGCATCATGTGCCTGCTCGACACTATCTTCCCTCATCACGACCACATCTCACTCAGAAAGGGTATTTTATAGCCCCACCGACACCTAGTCTCTATATCCTCTAGTAGTCATGGCATCAACGGTCCTCTGAATAATAGGACCTATGTGACCGCGAGCCAGATACCATTGCAGGGTGCTAGCAAGAAGTTGAGTCCACTTTTGGCCAAAAAGTGGAAGTGTTTTCCCTGATTTTTAGAATTTGACACATTTGACCTTAAAATTTGAAGCACTTAGAGATGGAATCTTCAAAAAAGTCACTAATCATAAAATGTAGTACTCAGAGTTTAGTTTCCAAATATGTAATTTATTTGAATACCCAGATGGTACAAATTGAGTTTCAATAGGAATTTCTGAAAACCACTATTTAAAAGTCACTTTTTTTAACTATACCATGCAAGTGTACATCATCCATATTTTGACCTAAATTATCATATTTTTCTAAATCCTTTTGGGAAAAGATTTGTAATTCACTGAACCGCGTTTTCAATATTTTTTTGTAATTTTTTATTGATTTTTTTTTGTTAAATTTTTACTAGCCATATTTGTCGTTTTGAAAAATCGTGTATGTCACGCATAAGATGACCTAAACCTATCATTTTTTCAATTTTTTTTGAAACTGAAAAGAATTGTCTGAAGTACGTTCTCATGCAATCCATTTTACAAAACAATATTTTAATAAAAAGTTATTAAAATAGTAAAAACCCTTGATATTTCAAGTTTATGGACCAGTCTCATTAGAAATTAATTGAAAAATAGAAAATAATAATCCAATTGTAAAAAGAATTACATATTTGGAATTTGCACTATCTCATCTATAATGGGTTTTAATTTCATCAAAAAATTCTACAAAAAAAGTCGTCAGCCATATGTCCAAACTCACTATTTTTCTCTGACATTGTTAGGACCTTCAACTTGCAGGTCAAACCAGGTTGAAGGCTTAGGTTTGGATTCCCAATGCTTTTCACGAACTAGAATACAAGCCAAAAACCCAACCACAAAGCAAGGGGAATTTGAAATTTTTAGAAATAGGATCTCGTTTACAAAACGGGATCCCGTTTTGTAAATCGGGATCTCATTTCCCAATATTAAATGTTGGGACCGTTGACATGGAAACATGATCCCATTTTATAAGTGGGATCACATTTCCATGTCAACAGTCCCAACATTTAATAGTAGGAAACGAGATCCCAATTATGAAACAGGATCTCGTTTTTAATAAATGGGATCACATTTTATAAACAAGATCCCATTTCTTTTTTACCATTTTTTAAAAATTTACTAGCAAAGTTCTAATGTGAAGTCTACAACTTCACATGTATGGATGACTATGACATATTGGGCTATTTTCTATCAACTTTTGTCTTTATAGGTGTTCAACTTGCATTTTGGATTAAATATTTCAAAGGAGGCATCATGTAAACAATTTTTGAAGGGGAATTGTGTTAGTTTTCTACTCGTTTAGAGGAACAAAAGAGGAAGACTTCTATTTTTATAGGTCTTCAACTTGCAATTTGGATTGAATTTTTGAAAGGAGGCATCATGTAAACAATTTTTTAAGTGGAATTGTGTTAGTTTTCTACTTGTTTAGAGAAACAAATGAGGAAGACTTTTGTCCTTATAGGTCTTCAACTTGCAATTTTGATTGATTTTTTTCAAGACTTTCACTATTGACATTCATTTGTGCTTGAGAATTTTATAACCATGGGTTCACAAGCTTGTAATAAGAGGAAAGATAGGAAGACATTGACTCCTGAAGAAATTCAAGCAAAGAGATAGAAGGAGAAACAAATAAAAGGAGAAAGAAGAATGAGAATTAAATCAATGAATGATGGTGGAGCATCCAATTCCACAACTATTGAAGATGAAAACATTGAGGAGACCATGGTTGTAGACGAAGCTAATTTGAAAGAAGTTAATTTGGAAAATAGTATGATTATACAAACAAGTCCTAGTATGTCTTCAAATCCCTCTTTCAATGCGATGGATAATGTTTCAGTAGGCACAAATCCAGGTACATCTTCAAATCCACATTTTAGTGAAATGGAAAATTCATTTGTAGAAGTTTTACAAGATGCTAGACTTATGATGTTGACATTGATAATATTTAGAGAGATGAAATTTTTATAGAATTTGTTGAAAATAAATTAGAAAATGAAAAATCTTTTGTTGAAAATGAAAATGAGAATGATCCTTTTGTTGAAAATGAAAACGAAAACCATTTTGTTGATGAAAATGAAAATGAAAACCATTTTGTTGATGAAAATGATCTATGAAAATGTAAATCGTTTTGAAGTTGAAAATGAAAATGAAAATCTAGAATGTGATGTTGAATTTAATGAAAATACTTTTTTTAAAATTGAAAGTGATGTTTTGGATAATCTTCCTGGTAAGATTTCTTGGAGGCAAATAAGAACACATGCAAATAGAATATACAAAAAATTATTTTACCATAAAAAATTTGTATTTCAATGTCAACTAATGATGCAATTGATGAGAATGCAAAATTTGAGGAAAATAATAAAAAAGTTAGGCTTTTTTGTTAAACCAAGAAGAAAATATCAATCATTAAACATGCTATGTCTATTCTTGCTAGTTCCATTTAATCTATTGGGAAAAATAGTCGATCTAAAGATAAAAATTCAACAAGAAGAGCTATAACAACTACTATAGTTAATAAAGAAATTTTGAATAAAAGAATGGTAAGTAATATTAGTGAAGTTCTAAAAATACATCATAAAACATTGCTAGGAGTGGCAAAAAGAAGAGAAAGTATAGAAAATGATTCAATTAACCAATGTTGGAGTTTTAATGGTCGACTCCCGAGGTCTGAAATGAAATTGAATGTTCAAATTAAATCTTTGTTTGAAAAATATCGGCATGATAATACTAGGGCATCATCTAATGCTAGAGATGTTTTAAAACTAAGAGTGGGGTCCAAAGTTCATGATCCTCATCCAAAAAACCTATTAGATACAACACAAATTGAATTTTATAGAAAATTTTGTGGTGATTTAGTGTTACCTCCAGTAATATTAAAATAAGTCAAAGGTCTTTTGAAAAATGTAAACCCTAGTATGTAAAAATTAATAAGCTACGAATATCTTCTTGTTGTAAAACACATGTTCAATTTCATTATTTTTATGATTTTTTTTTATATATACATTGTACTTTGCATACTAACATGCTTATACAGGAATGTGGTATTAATATGCCACCTGAAATGATAAGGGAGTTTATATCAGGTTTGTTTTGTGAAAGATCTAATGGTAAATTGTTTTATTTAAGTTCTTGTATTTCTGGACAATGCACTAGCTGTGGAAATCTTTCATTCTTAAGAATTTGTATGCATGAAAGTGTTGATAATGATTTTGGACAACAATTAGTAGATGTTAAAAGATTTACGAATGTTGACTATTCTTTAAAAGATGGAAAAATAGGAAAGTGTTGTGATTTAGTTACAAAAAAAGTTAGTGTACATGCATTCATGAGTGAATTTAAGAATTAAGATTGTACCAAAATATGTCATGCACTCTTAACATGCTCAATGGCTTGATGGCCAATTTCATGCATGTAGAAACACATTTCCAATTGGAACTATACTTTCAGTGGTTGATTTTGCAGAAAATTATATTCTAGCTTCACAAGAGGAAATTCAATCACAATATTACAATTCAATGCAAGTAGCTATGTTTTTCCATATTGTTTATAGACATCCAAATGATAGCACAGATGATGATATAAAATTTTTGAGGGAGTGACAACCGGTTACACTCATTAGAGTTTTTTCAATACCATTTCAATATATTTTATAAAAATTTAAGAGAAAGAGGAATCCAGATGACATAACACCTCATATGGTTAGATAATTGTATGAGGCAGTTCAAGAATGCTCGAATGTTCTATTGGTTAAGTAGGGTTCATAAAAAACTTAATGTCCAACATATATGGAGTTTTTTTTAAGTTGGGCATGGTAAAGGAGAACATGATGGAGCTAGTGCATGTGTCAAAAAAATTCTTGCTAGAGAACAATTGAAATTCGAGGATGCAGTAAAATTTAAAGATGCATGTGGGATTGTGGATTGGTGCAATACAAGATTATCTATACCTATTTTGAGTGAGTACTCTCTAGTTCATCGATTCTTTTGGTTGGTTGAATAAGAGAACATTCTACGTAGAGTTGACTGTGAGACAATTAGTGGATCTACTAAATGGCATTCATTTAAGAGTTCAAAAGCAAGCACATGGACTATCTAGATAAGGGAAATTGCATGTTTTTGTCAGTTTTGTATCTTAGGAGATTGGGAAGCATATGAAAATATAGAATGGGTTGAATGGTGGGAGCAAAGATTGTTGACACCTGTACAAGCACATGATCAATATGAAAGAACTATTGAAGACAATGATCAAGTGTTTGCATCTAAAGACTATGACTGTGTTTCAAACATTGTACAAGAAGGTAATTTAATTCAATTTAATTAATTTTGTTTCACTTTATTAAGTTATTTTGTAATAATAAATTATTTATATGGATATGCGCAAGTTATTAAATCAAATTTTGTTTGTAGGACATGTGTATGCTATTGTTGCACATGAGGGGAATGAAGAGGAAACAAAATATTGGTTGGATCGTTGTGTGGATACTAAACATAAGTTAATAGCACCTCGAGAAGATGATGATGGCTATCATTATCCAATAGGTACGTTGATCCCCTTAAGACATCCCCTTAAGCAAATTTTGATAACAAGTTTTTGATCCCCTTAAGAATTTTTTTTGAACAAGTCTTTGATCCCCTTAAGAAAATTTTGAGAACTTATTTGATGATGGTTTTCATGTTTTCCAATAGGATCGGTGGTGGTTGTTGGCACTTGGCTACGAAAAAACCTGATAAGGAAGAATGGTCTACCTACATTCGAAGATTATGAAACGCATAAAAATATTATACACTATTCACATTTGGTGGTGGAAATAAATATAAAACTAGATCGCTATCGCGGAAGACTTACAAATAAAGTGCTATGGATAATTTCTATGGAAGAGCATGAGATAATCATGGATGCGTTGCAAAAAAGAGAGGATGTAGATGGTACAATGGAATAAGTAAATATAGGTAAATATAGTTTTATTTTTATATTGTCCTTTTAAATAGATGGGTATGTGCAGGATCATGATGGGCCAAAAAGTGGTGATATGTAAGTGATATGATGTCCCATGTGGCTGACGACTATATTTTTAACCAAAATTGATGAAACGAAAAGGGTTTTTAAAGGAGATTCTCAGCTTTCCACCAATATAAATTATTCTTTACTTTGAATTTAATAAATAATTATTATTTATTTTCTATATGAATTATGACTAAAGTCTTGATTGATAGGTTGATTGAAAAACATCTATAGCTTTCAAATGGTATCACATTTTTGAATCCAAAACATGTGTCACATTATATGCTTCACATACTATAGGATTAAAAAAAAAAAAATGAATTTCATGAATTTTTGACCAAGTTGAGGTGGTCAGACATACGATTTTTTATGTTTTTTAAAAGTTGTAATAAAAAATTCATAATTAATTATTTACTTGGAAAAAAATTACAAAAAAAAATATGCATACATTGGGACATGATTCCTATACTTATATCTAAAATATTATCATTTTATTGTGGTTAGGGTGGTCAAATAGACACCTACTTCTTATTTTTTCCCTAAAATTTAAGTATTGCTGCATTGAAATTTCAAATTTTCACCAAATAGATTAAAAATAAAAAACTAGTAGTTTAGAAACTACATTCAATTTTCTACAAATTATATTCTTACATATTTTTGAAATAATATAGATAACTTATTCAATTTTTTATGTCAAGTTGCCTAACTCTAATTTTTCTAAAAATTTTGCCACTTAAGGACCTATTTTTTCCATGATGATCTTGCACATACCCAGATTAAATACTTGTTTTGATATTGGTCAAGTGTGTTATTAGTTGAAATTGATTTAAATTTTCCTTTTATAGATCCTTAAGCCATAATCACAAAAAGGAGAGTCCATGCAGATTCAACCTAGACAACATGGAATACTTGGTACAAATAGGTAATTATTAGTTAAATTATATTTAAATACATTTTTTGATTATATATTGATATTTCTTGTACATTAATAGTTAAAATTTATTTATTATCCTTTTTGTATCCTTAAGCCATCATCGCATTGATCTTATACTTTGAAACATAAAGGAGAGGATGCCTGGATTAAACCTACACACATGTGTGGAATACTTTTAAATACAGGTACTTGAGTTGTGTAAATATAGATAGTTTTATATAAATTAAAATATGTATGTTTTTATGATTTCATTGATATTGCTTGTACCTTTTTGACATCAAGTGGCGTGAAGACCTATTACATTTCGAGCACGAGTTTGAGATGTCCTTGAGATGGCATAGCCAAATTTTGTAAACATTGTTTTGAGATGACATATATGTACATACATACTTACACAATTAAACATTGTGTACAGATTACAAATACATTTACATACACAATTATAATCTATGTACTTTTATGTATCAAAATCAATATTCTATATATTTTGTTTATTAAATGTGCATGTTTTACTACTTTGAAACTTTATATTTGATTGTATAATCACTAAATATCATGTATAAATTATTGTTAAATCAATTATATCCTTAAGACGCCATATTAGGACCCCTTAAGACACCCCCTTAAAACATGTCATATTAGCACATATCCTGAATATTATACTTAATTATATCATTTGTTATGATGAGTCACCATAAAGTATAATACTTGTTTATATCACTTAATATTTATACTTAATTATACTCTTCTTTGATCCCCTTAAGATGTCATATTAGGACCCCTTAAGACATCCCCTTAAGACGTGTCGTATTAGCACATATCTTAAATATTATACATAATTATATCATTTGTTATGATGAGTCACCAAAAATTATAATACTTGTTTATATCACTTAATATTTATACTTAATTATACTCTTCTTTTATCCCCTTAAGACGTCATATTAGGACCCCTTAAGACATCCCCTTAAGATGTGTTGTATTAGCAAATATCCTAAATATTATACTTCATTATATCATTTGTTATGATGACTCACCCTAAAGTATAATACTTGTTTATATCACTTAATATTTATACTTAATTATACTCTTCTTTGATCACCTTAAGACGTTGTATTAGGACCCCTTAAGACATCCCCTTAAGAAAACCTATAAATTAGTGTTGGATGCTATTATTTATTTTGACAACTTATAAATTAGTGTTTTTTGTGGAACATGAGATCAAGAGGACTTTTATGTTCTTAAGTTTTCTCTCACACCTTGCATGATTTGTAAATATGGGACTACATGATTTAATATCAAAACTTTAGCCTATTTTTGGATAATTAAGTTCTTTAATTTAATGTTGTAAAAGAATTAGGAAATATGGTATATACTTATAGAAAAACTTTCTTGGCAAAACTCGTTGCATTTTGATTGGTATTTATGTTTAGTTTATAGAATTTATTAATCTTTTGTTCTCTAATCTTGTATGGTATTGTTTATTTCTTAAAATTTCATCCTTTGTGGTATATAAACAGATTGCATTTGTTTGTAAATTATGATTTATTGACTAATTATTGATTGACATGAATTGAATAAGTTCATTGACTAATTATCACTAATTATTGAATGTACATATCATGTATATAATGTATGGGATCACTAAATTTGTAAAGTACAAATATTAAAATGTCATATTAATTTCAACTTTAATTTCATATTTATATTTAATTTCACATTAATGTCCTATATTAATGTCTTGACTATGAACATAAAATGCATAAATGTACATGTGTAAATTAAAATTGAACAATAATATAGTCCATTATTTACAATAGATTAAGTGCATGAAACCAATATATTAAGCGCATGAAATAAGGTCCATTAGAGTACAACCCATGAACTAAAGTCCAACAAAGTACTTGACCCATGAAATATAAAGTCCAATATAGTACACGAGAAACCAAATATGTACATGAAATAATCAAATATAACCCATAAAATCATGTTTAGGTCATGTATCATCTCTATAATCAAGAGACCTCTTCACACCATGTGGACTACGTGGATGAACTGAAACACTTTGTACAAGAGAAAGATGAAATCAGATGTAAGATGATGAAAAATGATTTAATGACAATTTAATTTATAATTCATCATAAAATTAAATTACCATCATATCTAGGTCTAGATGCTCTGGTGCACCTGGACCAACCTCTAAATTCTCTGAATCAATCTACATAAACAAGACAAAGAAAGTTGAAATTGGATGTAAGTCTACAATTAAAAATGTTTTAATTCTTGATTTAATTTATAATTTATCATATTTAAATTGTATCGTAATTTGAGGTTGTGCACCCTCTACTCCAGGACTTGTTTGTGCATGCTCAACTACAAGATGTGTCTCATGTTATAAAAGAAAAAAATTTAAAATGTGTATTAGCTCATATTATATATATATATATATTCAATTTTAAATTTAATTAAAGTTATTCAGAATATATAATTTGTAATTGACTTTAAATATAATAAAAAAAATAAATTACCATGATATCTGGAGCCTACTCTGCATGTCCTCCTGGAGCTATAACTATAACTAAGTCATGGTAGAAAGTCACACTAACAAAGTCCTACAAGATAAAATTTAAAGCATGTATACTTGAATTAGGTTACAATATATATTCAAGTTTGCACATTTTGTGTAGAAATTTTTTTAAACAACTTGAAATTCAGAGGCCTCACAAGTAGCCACAACATCTAATGTTTTTCTGATGCCCATTCTCATTGTCGTATCAACCTAGACATACATATAGACATTTGACGCTTATAATATTTACAAGTGTACATGCAAATTTGATATATAGTGAATTCAAAATTCATAATTGTAACTATACTAATGTAAGTTAAACAATTTACAATGTAAATGTACCTACACCTCATCTGCGATGCTCGTTAGTGGAGGAGTGCTCGACAATCCCTCAGGTGGAATCGACGTGGAAGTCGATTGACTCCCCTAAACCAACATAAATATTTAAAACTCAAGTTAAAAATTATTTCATATATAATTTTAAAAATTGAAATCAAAATACCCCATAAGGGTTGCCGACTATGAATGGTGTCGATGTATGTACTCGTGAAGTGGATGATTGCCCCATCATTACTGTCATCTATACACCAAAAAGTTTGATTGTTAAAATGTATTGCAAAATTTTCTTTGATATATGCATTCATTAAAATTCTTATAAATTCAACATGTAGATGCATATTTATACCTGTGTCGCACTGTCCTTAGGGTGATGGTCTATTGTAAGAAATTCTAGAAATGAACTAAGGTGAGCAGATGATCCACTAGAATCTCCACGCCCACCTAAACTAGGTGTGGCCTGATCGATTCCATAGCATAATTGATGGAAACTAGTACATACATGTGGTCTCGACACTCCTGGAGTGGTACTAGGACCAACTCCATAAAACACTCCATCATCATGGTCTCTATGCTCTCTACCCACTATCGTAGAAGCATGTTGATCAAGGTCTCATGTGAGTGTACTAAGGGATCCTAATGTCGATACCACCGCACATTGATGCACAGGTGTAGGAATGGCAGGACCAAGAGGAGCAACAAGGGGTTGTGCATGCATGGGGAATTGGGGATCAACCCTTTCCCCTAACCTCTATTGTGGCATGCTGCCACCAATACCTTGAAATGATTTAAAATCAAAATAATTGGGCCTTTTCCCCATAACAAACTCTACATATAGTTTCCTCAAAAAATATAATGGGACCTCCATATTAGCATGTGGTGGAGTATCAAATACCATATACCATTGATCCCAAAAATGTGCACTCATCTATGGATATATACACCACCTCATGGATATTCTAGATTTATTGGGAGGAATGGGCTATTGAGTATTAGGGTTGATAAAATAAGGGGCTAGATGGGATTTTGTTATTTTTAGGTCTAAAATTTGTTTATATGAGAGACTGTTTTCATAAAATTGTCTCATCTCCTCTCTTTCTCATTGATTCCTATCTAAATCAAAATCAATAGTCCTAATGGAATCCACAAAATTTTGCATCGCAAATGCAAAACATCTCACGTGTGGTGGAATCAATGCTTGATTTTGCATAGAATTGATTTGGTTTTGAATGGATGCCACTTGATCATTTATACGTTCTTGCAACTGAGCCTCATCAGATCTAGCAAGTGGTGGAGGTGGGATATGAGGTGGAGGGAGTGGAAAGGGAGGTGGAGCTTTGGGTGAAGGTGGAGGTTGATGAGGTGCTGGACTGATGATATCATCAATGTTATTGATCCATGATATCAAATATAAGTGCACCTACATTAAACTATACAAAATTAACATACAAACTTACAAAATTACAAGAAATAGTTAAATTTGAAACATGTACATGTAAATTTGTTTAAATAGGATGTGCATACATACACATACACATACATACATTGATTGAACTTGAGCATGTGCATACAAATTTAAAAATTTAACATGTACATGCATTTAAAATAAAAAATACAATGCATAATTTGCATGCATACATCATTCAACTAAACTATGTGTAGATACAAATTTCAAAATTTAAGATCTAGAACTATGTAATTTTAATACATGTACATACTAAAAAATAAACTTGAAGCATTCACAAAAAGCTCATTTATGTCTAACGTATATATATATATATATATATTACATTTTTCCAACAAGAGAAATCATGATCTAGTAAATAGTCATAAAATATATACTATTATAAATTCATCATTATAAGTTCATAAATTCATGTCACTAAAAATATCCATCCAACCAAATTCATAAATTCATCACACAAAATATCCATCGAACCAAATTCATAAATTCATAACTATAAGATCATTGTCTTAATTTATAAATTGTTGCGGCTCTCTATTACGTCTCTTCATTTCTTTGTGTTTTCCTTTTTACAATCAGAAGTTTTCCTCTCCTCTATCCATTATCGATGCTCATCTAAGATCCCATCCATAGCCCTAACAACATCAACAACATTTTGCATCCTATATGCAAACATCCTCAAATTTGGTGCGATACATTCTTCATTTTGAATAATGTTGATTTGATATGAATGGTTCTAACATTGGCATTGATTCATGCTTGCAAGCGAGCACCATTGGCTTCAGGTGGTGGAGGTGGGGGGTTATGAGGTGGAGGTGAAGGTGGTGGAGATGGAGGGCATGGAGGTGGATTACATATATTATTGAATTGATCCATGTGATCTCTAAGATATACTTGTGAACTTGCATTAGATTTATAATTTCAAAATGTAAGATACATGTTTAGGAAATACCCTTAAACCATTCAATATAAATGGCCTAATTGAATACAAATGATAAAATGTGTAAGCCTCATTTATGTCTAAGGAATGTTACTTGAATGAAAAAAAATTAACTATTAATATAGGACAATTTATGAATGCTTTAGGGTTTACGGTTTATAGTTTAGGATTTACGTTTTAGGGTAATAGGATGGCTTAAGGGGATCTATGTAGTAAGGTCCTAGTACAAAATGACATGGCTTAAGTGAATAAAATTTGGTGAAGTTTCCCAAGGCCACCAAATTTTATTCACTTGAGCCATGTCATTTTGTCCTAGGACCTTACTAGACATAGATCCCCTTAAGCCACCCTATCACCCTAAACTGTAAATCAATGTCTTAAGGAGTATTAATATGACATTTCTTAAGGGGATCAAATAAGTTCTCAAAATTTGGTGAAGTTGCCAAAGGAAACCAAATTTCATTAAGAAATATCATATTAGGACCCCTTAAGATATCAATTTATGGTTTAGGGTGGTAGGATGGCTTAAGGGGATCTATGTAGTAAGGTCCTAGGACAAAATGGTCCATGGATTAAGGGAATAAAATTTGGTGGAGTTTCCTAAGGAAACAAAATTTCATTTTAATGTCCTAGGACAAAATGAATGCTTTAGGGTTTAGATTTTAGAGTTCAGGGTTTAGGGTTTAGGGAACTTAGGGTGAAGTTTGGGTGGCCCTTGGAATAATGGACTTGTAAGTTAGTGAACATTTTTTTCTTGTGGAACAATTGATTGAGATAGCTCTTGTTTTGACTGACCAGCCTAGATCATGAAATCTAATTCATATTATAATCTTGCACGATCTTATTATTGTTAAATTTGGTTGCCTTGGGCAACTTCACTGAATTTTGAGAACTTATTTGATCCCCTTAAGAAATGTCATATTAGGAACCCTTAAGACATCAATTTACGGTTTAGGGTGATAGGATGGCTTAAGGGGATCTATGTCTAGTAAGGTCCTAGGACAAAATGACATGGCTCAAGTGAATGAAATTTGGTTTTGGTGAAGTTTCCCAAGGCAACCAAATTTCATTAAGGGCCTAGGAAAAAATGATGGCTTTAGGGTTTAGAGTTTAGAGTTTAGAATTTAGGGTTTAGGGTAATAGGATGGCTTAAGGGGATCTATGTAGTAAGGTCCTAGTACAAAATGACATGGCTTAAGGGAATAAAATTTGGCTGAGTTGCCTAAGGCAACCAAATTTCATTTTAAGGTCCTAGGACAAAATGAATGCTTTAGGGTTTAGGGTTTATATTTTAGAGTTTAGGGTTTAGGGTTTAGGGAACTTAGGGTGAAGTTTGGGTGTCCCTTGGAATAATTGAATTGAAAGTTAGTGAACAAAATTTTGTTGTGGAATAGTTGATTGAGATAGTTCTTGTTTTAACTAACCAACCTAGATCATGAAATATCATTCATATTATAATCTTGCATGATCTTATTATTGTTAGATTTGGTTTCCTTGGGAAACTTCACCAAAATTTGAGAACTTCTTTGATCCCCTTAAGAAATTTCATATTAGAACCCCTTAAGACATCAATTTATGGTTTAGGGTGATATGATGGCTTAAGGGGATCTATGTAGTAAGGTCCTAAGAAAAAATGACATGGATTAAGGGAACAAAATTTGGTGGAGTTGCCTAAGGCAACCAAATTTCATTTTAAGGTCCTAGGACAAAATGCATGCTTTAGGGTTTAGGGTTTATATTTTAGAGTTCGGTTTAGGGTTTAGGGAACTTAGGGTGAAGCTTGGGTGGCCCTTGTAATAATGGACTTGTAAGTTAGTGAACAACATTTTCTTGTGGAACAGTTGATTGAGATAACTCTTGTTTCAACTAGCCAACCTAGATCATGAAATCTCATTCATATTATAATCTTGCACGATCTTAATATTGTTAAATTTGGTTGACTTGGGCAACTTCACCAAAATTTGAGAACTTATTTGATCCCCTTAAGAAATGTCATATTAGGACCCCTTAAGACATCGATTTATGATTTAGGGTGATAGGATGGTTTAAGAGGATCTATGTCTAGTAAGGTCCTAGGACAAAATGACATGACTCAAGTGAATAAAATTTAGTGAAGTTGCCCAAGGAAACCAAATTTCATTAAGGGCCTAGTAAAAAATGATGGCTTTAGTGTTTAGGGTTTAGATTTTAGAGTTTAGGGTTTAGAGTAATAGGATGGCTTAAGGGGATCTATGTAGATGACATGGTTTAAGAGAATAAAATTTGGTTGAGTTTCCTAAGGCAACCAAATTTCATTTTAAGGTCCTAGGACAAAATGAATGCTTTATGGTTTAGATTTTAGAGTTTAGGGTTTAGGGTTTAGGGAGCTTAGGGTGAAGTTTGGGTGGCCCTTGGAATAATGGACTTGCAAGTTAGTGAAAAATATTTTCTTGTGGAATAGTTGATTGAGATAGCTCTTGTTTCAACTGACCAACCTAGATCATGAAATCTCATTCATATTATAATCTTGCATGATCTTATTATTGTTAAATTTGGTTGCCTTGGGAAACTTCACCAAATTTGAGAAATTATTTGATCCCCTTAAGAAATGTCATATTAGGACCCCTTATGACATAGGTTTATGGTTTAGGGTGATAGGATGGCTTAAGGGGATCTATGTAGTAAGGTCCTAGGAAAAAATGACATGGCTTAAGGGAATAAAATTTGGTGGAGTTGCCTAAGGCAACCAAATTTCATTTTAAGGTCCTACCACAAAATGAATGCTTTAGGGTTTAGGGTTTAGATTTTAGAGTTTAGGGTTTAGGGTTTAGGGAACTTAGGGTGAATTTTGTGTGGCCCTTGGAATAATGGACTTGCAAGTTAGTGAACACAATTTTCTTGTGGAACAGTTGATTAAGATAACTCTTGTTTGGACTGACCAACCTAGATCATGAAATCTAATTCATATTATAATCTTGCACGATCTTATTATTGTTAAATTTGGTTTCCTTGGGAAACTTCACCAAATTTTGAGAAATTCTTTGATCCCCTTAAGAAGTGTCATGTATTAGGACCCCTTAAGACATCGGTTTACGGTTTAGGGTAATAGACTAACTAGTTTATGAATATTTTTTATTTTATGAATATAGACTGACTAACTCCATAATAGAAACACATAATTATGTATTATTAAGATTGAGTTTGATGTATTCTTTAACTTGATATTTGTTTAGTTGAATATAAGATTATTTTATTTAACATGTTTTTCATTAATATTTCCCACTTAAATGAATTTTATGATATAAAATGTATAATAAAATTAGTTAATGTTGAATCTTATTTTATTTTGGATTGTTTGGAATTGAAAGAACCTAAAAGAAAGAAAAGAAAAATATTTACATTATTTTAGTGTCTAGGTAACTATTGCAAATTAAGATTTTAGACTAAACTAGAAGCCTAATTAACAAATAATTGACTAGAATGAGAGTTAAGATTGTCGAAAGATAAGAGACAACACATGCAAACAAGAAATGGAAACAAGGACTGACTAAGAGAGATAAAAACATAAAATGGAAATGAATGCACATATTATCTAATTAAGTGACAATTGGAAATGGATTTTACAAGGATTTAGGAATTTTCTAACTAAATTTGTAAACAAACATTAAAAATTTATCAATTGTAATGATCCACTAGTCCCACAACTAATCCTTTCCTTCACCCATAATTCCTTAATTAACATAGTGTTTTCAACTTATTCATGTGTCTCTAATTTCAAATCCATTTTTTTGACATTTCTCATATAATTTTAGATTTGAAACTCATTTAATTGCCCTCCTTTATATATAGTGGTTGTAATTTTGTATATCATGGATTCCACTCAACCTTTTTTTCCCTTGTCTCCATTCATTCTTACATCAATTATTTTTATGTGTTTACATTATTTTTTATTTGGTCCATGAATATTTGATAAAATCATATCCTTTTAGCATAAGCATAGTGGCACATGTTCATTTAATGCACTCTTTGATATTGCCCATATGATTTAACATCTTCCATGGAACTTATTATTAAATTCCCTTCTATTGTATATTCTTTAACTTAACCATTAGTTTCATAAAGATTTCATCTCTTAATATGGATAGCTTTAGTAATGATGATGTTAATTATACTATGACTATTGGTGTGGCTAACTTTGATAATTCTCTTATCACCTATGATCGTGCTTTACTTTTAAGTGATTTCCCTTATTATGATGCTTAATGAGAGAAAATTGGATGATCACACTTATGGCGTGCCTACCTTATGAACATACTCAATATTTTTTAATTCTAAGATGTTTGTAACATATTGTTTTCTATTCTAATTATATCTATGTTCATAATGTTTAATTGATTGTGTCTCTTGATGAATACACATTTAAATACATATAATATTTCTCAAATCCTATTTCATTGTAAATATCAAGGACCCTAATTTACAATGCAAATACATTCAATTTAAAACATTTAAGCAATGCAAATCAATTTTTTCCATTATCAAATATTCTTGAGCTTGAAATCAAGGTTTTCATTTGAATGCAAAAAAAATTGTTTGATTTCAATTTAGGGTAAATTAGAAATTTTTTTTGTTTGAATTGAATTTAGGGTTTCAAGAAAAATTAGGGTTTTCAATGCAATTTTTTTTGTTTTCTTTCAATTTAGGGTTTTCAAATGTAATTTTTTTTGTTTGATTGAACAATTTAGGTTTTAAAAGCTAAATTTTGTTCTTCAGATACGATTCAAGGATGATTTTTTCGTTTCTATAGGATTTCATTTCATTTTTTCTTCTACCTCTACAAATTATCAATTCTCCTATTACACCTAAATAAAATACATAAAATGCTAAATAAACTGAAAAAAAATCATGCTAAAACCTACTTTTGACTTATAAATTAAAAAAAAAACACAAATAAAGTAGGTGGAGGCATACCTCAAGGTCGAAGGTCATTGTCATCATTGTTGTTATCTCTGCTAAATTGAGATCTTGAGCTACTAATGACTCAGTTTCATTTTTTTAAAATAAATACAACTTGAAAACGAGATCCTATTTTTTACAAAATGGGATCCCAATTTATAAAAATTGGGATCCCATTTTGTAAAGATTGGGATCCCATTTCCCGTCTATCAGTTCAAGATCCTTTGATAAACGGGATCCCGATTTTTAAAAAAAGGGATCCCATTTAGAATTTAGGCTCGAGATCCCAAACCTAAACGGGGTCACTTTTTTTAAAAATCGGGATCTCATTTTTGCAATGTCAATTTTGTTTTTTTGTCTAAGGAAAAAAATTCCATGCTTCGAGGACTCAATTTCTTGCACTTACCCTGCACACACTCCTCTAATATGTCCCAGTAGGGGAGCTATGTAGAGATCGGCTCACCTAAGTGCATCCTATAGTTGTTAATCCCCTACAAGCATCATAGCTGCCACCTACCTTGCAAGGTCATCGAGTTGGCTTTGCAAAGTATCATGTGCCTACTCGACACTATCTTCTCTCATCACAACCACATCTTGCTTAGAAAGGGTAGTTTATAGCTTCACCGAAACCTAGTCTCTTTATCCTCTGGCATTCATGGCATCAACGGTCCTCTAAATGATCTATGACTGCCCCTCTTCATATTCTGTCCTCAGGACTATGACTCACTTGAATAGATGGGCATGTCACCCTACTAAGGTTGGTCGATATGCGTCTAGGACAGACCCCTGAATAGGCACGAGCAGGGTCGTCTTTGATACACAATGTGCTATGACCATAGTCCATCCCTATGTGTCCACTGCATCCATAGAGAGGTTAAGATCCATCAATACCACATAATGTATATACATAAAATCAAAATAAAAGCATATACATGAGATGAAAACTGAAAGTACTAAAATGAAATAACATAAGAAAATACTACATACCTAGATCCCTTGCTTGCCAATGTGGGCCAGGGGAGGAGCATGGCTAGGTTTAGCACCCCTGGCGTGGACACTCCAGTTGGTGTTGGAAGGGCTACTAATAGGTCCACAGATGGAGATAGTACCATCATTGAGAATAGGACAATAGGTGGAGGAGAGGACATCCTCCACTGCTGCCTCAGTCTTACCTCTGTTGTACCAACCTCCTCACCCTGCTGCTCTTATTGACTGCCTTTGCCTCTACCTCTTCCACGTCACCTCATTGGTACATTGCCCCACACACTCAAATCCCCCTTGGGGTATTAGCTTTGAAAACTGGTGTGGGATGATACAACAACTAGCAAGTCCAAAACCCATGCACCACACCTACATCATCTAGAGGGTGTGCCTCTGATTGATCTTGGTCATCCACATCATCATCTGAGGGGATGACATCTATGATGGTCAGAAACCAGTGATCTCCTATCCGTGTGGTGCTCCTCATGGCCCGTGTTTACTAGGGGACCATGGGAAATATGGTCTAGATGATCCTGTGTTGTCGCATGACAATGTAATCAGTGCGACCTATCAAAAATTGACCGTGTTGTAGGTTCCTAAGGTACTTGTAATCATCGACCCATCAGAACCGTCTATAAGGTTACCAATGAATTTGGTCAGACCTTAGTGTATCAAACTATAAATCTCCATGTCTCCATTTCCTCACCAGGTCATACTAGTGAGCCATGGGTACTGCGTAATCCCGCACCTGGGGATACCCCACTAGTTGTGATTCACATGGACATAATGACCACCATCACCGCATCACCCTACTCAAACTAGTGGATATAAATGTGGCTGACATCATCATCGCCCTAATTCTGATCAGTGTAGTATTTGACCCCCTCTATCCGCTCACATTGAGAGCATGTATCATCTATCACCACCTGTCACTCATGGATGGGAAGATTGAGGATGTGATACACATCCTCTAAGGTGATCGTCATCTCACCCATTGGTAAAAGAAATTTCAATGTGGTGGAATCCCATCACTCCATCATTGCCATGAGCATGCAATCATGATATAAAATCTTAGGCATGTTGTAGACATGCCACAAATTGACCCATTGTAGAAGCATCTCCTCATCATTGGACAAGCACTAGAATTGGTCCTAGACAAGACATAGCACCTGCCTGTTGGGATGCTCTCTGATCTCTAGATAATCTTGTAAGAAGTGAAAAAAGACTTGAATTAGCACAATGAACATTAAAACTCTATCTAAAGTATTAAAAAATCTAAGTTGCACCTCTGAGACATGGACGCATCGCGTAGATATTTGTGTATCAGATATTCATCTAAGGTTTTCCATTAATAGTTTGCTAGATGCCAACATGTATGGTTAACGATAGTGTAGAAGAAGGATTACACTACACGGGTAGGACACTGGTGTGCATGCGAGATGACTTTACACCACTCAGATACATGCGCTACAATTTTTTCCTTTAGCTAGCTAAAAATCTCAAAAAATGTGCTAAAAACAAGGCTTTTGAACTCACCTGGTCCACCTCATGACCCTCTGCAAATGTGATTTGTAGCTGGCCCAGCCTGGGCTCCTCGCAATCTTGTCAATACATGTAATTTTTTTGACTTTTCTCTCACAAAATTCAATGAAACTCCCATGATGAATAGTGAAAATGACCCTTCTAGGGGCCCACCCGGGTATATATAGGGCTCCCAAGGCACATTTTTCCTGGTAATCATGGTCCACCCATTTTTCTTTATTTTACCCCACCTAGCTAGGGACAAAACCAGGAGGGGTCATATAGTCACCTCTTTACCATATTTTTCTTCCAAACCATCAAATTTTTTCTTGATCATTCTTCTCGCCTTGGTAGCTTCTTTTGATTTTTGAGTTGACTTAGTTTTGGAGAGTCAAATTCTTGTGCAAGCTTTCACGTCAAATGTTGTATTTTTCACTGAGTTTGATCGTTGGGGGCATCTTCGGTACTTGCCTTCTAGACCTCTATGGCCTCTACATTATCCTTTTTAGCACACAAATCTATAAAATTTTCAATTTTGTGTTTATTTTCTTTTCTACTTTATTATGAATATTTTTTCCCAAAATCTAGCCCACTAAAGTGGGGGAAAAATGTGATGTCACAAAATTGAACTCTAGGGGAAATTTCACATTTACGCATTTGGCCTTGCATTTATTACACTTAATTGCATTTATGATAAGAACCTCATGGGTCATAATTTTGTGATTCTAACTCCACGAGGACCAACAATGAAGTAACAACAATCTCCCACCTCATTTCCTAAAAATTGATGTGTTGGATGCCTATGTGGCACTCAGACATTCATGCGGCATGCTAGTGTTCATGTGATTTTCCAAGTTTGAAATGCAGAATCTTGGAATCTTGAGTCATGACACATATCTTGTAGTAAAAAATTCGAGTGTAATGGCTCCTCTTGCCTCTTGTAGTAACAAAACTCTCCATTCGCTCTCATTTTGGGGGTTCCTTCTCATTCTAAGACTTTAATCTTTGAATCTTGCTCCATTCTCTAGCTCTTTCTTCTACATCAAATCTCTGTTGGATTAAGGTCCATCCAACAACCAAAGCTCTCTTGCAATATTTCAATGATGTGTCTATGCATTCAAGAGGGGGATGAGAACTATTGATAACACTCTCATTCCTTATCTATTTATGAATAGATTACTTTGCTTACTTTGCTATTTTGTAGTACAGGTTCTCCTCCTTGAGCAGGGATTGCTTTTACCACTTTGTATTTGTTTACTTTGTCCACTTTTTCTATCTATCTAGATGTCCATGGAGGTGAGAACACCAAAGTGGGGGTTTGACTATGGCAAGCCCCAAAGTATCCCAACATTTTTCCTCATTTGTCTCATGTGCAAGTTGTCAAAGTGAAGCTTGGAGGAAGGTTTCAAATGCATGATCATTTGTAAGATGACCCTTGGATTTCCTTCATATTTTTTGGCTTTTCCTGTTTCTTGTTTATCTATTTTGTTGAAAAGACCTCAGGTTTGAGTACATTAGTGAGGTTAACGTATTTCTACCTAAGGTTTTAGTTCTCTTTCTGCTTTGGATACTAGTGTGTCCCTCAGACTCCAACGCACTATGCTGGCATCCTAATTCCGCACTATAGTCCTTTGGCCGAGAGCTATCCCTTCTATGGTAGAGATCTCAATAACCTGCTCTCTTAGGTTCTGAAGTAATCTATTTGAATATTGTCCTTAGTACCTGGTATTCTTTGCAATTTCTTCATTCAGCTACATTAGGTGAAGCTTGAGGTAGTTTAGGGAAGTTTGCTCCCTGGGATTCTCTTGGGAACAAAGAGACTTACATGAGCAATGAATCCCCCTTCTCTACAAACAAATATGTATTTAAATTTTTTTTTTTAAATAAAATATATATATTTTAAATTGTACCACCACCATCTTACACAATTATGGTGACTGTATGGTTGTACAAATGACCAAGGACAAAAAAAAATTCTCTGATGGCTTTGGGTGAAGTTGTCCAATTTTGATGAATTAATAATCAATCTTGGGGTTTTTGGGCCTTTTGGACATGGTGGTAGAGTCAAATTTGATCCAAAATGCTCCAAAATTGCAACTACCTTCCAAATTTGGCAACCACTTTTTAGCTGAACAAACCCTCATAGATTTGGCCTCATATGTTTGATTTGGACAAAACAAAAGAAAAAATTGACTTTCTCAAACATATTGAACTTAATGGTGAGGTTAGATTTGTACCAACATGGTTTAAAATCAACTTGCAATATAAATCCATAGAGTAACCCCCTAGAAATCTGATATTTCTATCAAGTTTTTATGATGCTTCATATCATGATTCATTGCAAGAGAAGAGAATACTCAAATTTTCAAGATTTACGAAGATCTCTCCAAAAATACTAACCAAAGGCACCAAATTTCTTTGATACCATGTAAGAGTTGGCTATGGAGATAGCCACCAAAGATCTAAAGACCAAATGGAAATAACAAAGAGAGAAGATCAATATGATGAGAATAAATTGTATTCCTATCAAGAAATACAAATTGAATTGATATATTTAATATATGAGTGACCCTTGGTTATATAGCCAAAGTGGGACGTAGGATTAGACAAGATCATGACAAGTGTCATAATCCTATGTCATGAGACAATTAACTCATCAAATATTAAATGACCTAGGACACAAGTATTAAATGGAAAAGGATAAGATAAGATATAATGTCAACTAAGACTTCTAGAAAGATTCCTAGGACCTAAGTATACTTAACATGTGAATAAGATGTACTAGGTGAACTAGTTAGGTAAGAAACCTTCTACACACTAGTAATATTTCCTGAGGATTTGAGTGTTGGTTTTCTAACTAAGTATTTAGGTGTCATTTATTTGGGTGGTTTTATTGCATATTTTTGTAATTACCATTTGATGGTTTCATATACTACTTATCTTATTTGTAGTATGTTTGAGGTTGAGACATTAATAATTACTTTGTAGGTGTTTTTTTGTGTTGTAAGAACTACTATAGATCTCTAGTTGGTGATACTCAAATAAATGTTTACTCTACAAGTGTATTGTAAATAGGTTTAGATTATTAAATAATTTATTCAATTACTTTAGAGTGAAATTTTTTCAAAAGATTTTTCTCACATACACCTATTTTTTGGCATGATTTTATTTTTGTTTTATATTTATTTTTCCTTTATAATTACAAATATCTAAAAGTTGCATAATAATATCCTCTAATATTAGTTTAAGAAATGTTTCTATGTAAGTTGCTTTCTTCTAGCCTTAACATTAGAAATAACAAGCATCTATGATGCATAAGAGAGTTTTAAGGGAGGGAATAACTGTTGAGCAACACATGCCACATATATATGATATTTAATAAGAGATATTTAATAGGAGATAATAAATCCAAAAGAGGCCGCTCAATTTGGTAAGTGTATGTAATGACAAGATTGTGGTAGGTTTGAGAAATATGTTATTTTTAGCTTGTGGAATCAACTTGGGATTTATGTGAGAATTGATTTTGATTACAGGTTTGGGTACAATATTTTGGGTGGTTTTAGATCATGGTTTTCTAATTATCATTTGTGGTTTCCTGTGTTACTTCTATTTATTGGGTGCTTGAGACACATGTTTATAGTAAGTTTGTAGGACTATTATGCCACCAAAAATGCTCTAAATCTCTTATGGATGGTACTTGTGTAAAGGATTAGATCTTTCAAGTGTATTATAATTGTTGGTTAATGAATAATACATTGATATGGTTTGGAGTGAATTTTTTCTCTTAAAAAGGACGCAAATTATTATTTATGGCATGTTACTTTTGTAATTATTTTCTTTTAATTGTGTGATCAATTTAATTTCTACATATACATCCTCTCATAGATTAGTATAGACATCATATTCCATACCCTTACTTCCTTTCACTTTCATATGATGGACGAAAAATATTAATAATACCTTGAAAAGGCTACCATTGTGGTACAAGGAGGTAATTTTTTTTTTATCAATGCCCATAAATGTGTACAAAATATTGAAGATAATAGAAAAATACTCTAGAATAATATGTAGATTTCTTATTCATTTTATGAACCAAATAAAAATGTGTCACTATTGATTATTTTTAATGCTCTAGGATGAGAAAGGATTCTCAAGAGATGATAGATACTTGGATGATGATTGAGTAATTATGAATACCTTCAAATACTACCACATAGCATCAAATTTCACAAAATATGCACTTAGTCAACTTACTGTGGGAAAATAAAGGGGGGCAATTAGCCAAATTTGAATTTTAAATTTTACAAAGCATAGGGTCCAAAATCTATGACCACAAAAATAACCTTGGGTAATGAAATGGTTAGATCTAAATGGCTAATGACTATATTATTGTGATAATGTGTGGTTAAGTAAATGTATCATCTAGTGTGTGTGGTAGGATAAGATAGAGGCTAAGTGCATAAAAATATGTGAGTAAATGGATGGATAAAGGGTAGGGGAATGAGACTAACTTCACAAAAGATTACACCATTTTTTGATATATATACATGTATCAAGGCATTGTGTCAAAATGAGTACAAAACTAAATGAGAAATGATATGAATATGCAAATTTAAAAATTACTAATTTTGAAGAATTGATAACTAGAAGTTATTCTTGTTACCTATGTCAATCACCACACTAAGTTGTTTTCTCTAAATTCATTAATTGCTACTATGGATGTAGAATCTTGAAACAATGATTAGATGCATAGAAATGTAGGTAGATAATAAGACAAATATATGAAAAAGGAACAATTAAAATTATGATAAAACCACATATATAAAAATATATAAATAAAAACAAAAACCAATAAAATGTCCAAGAAAATCTACTTCATATTATTATCTAATCATATTACAACACTCCACCAAAATAAACTCAAAACTAAATAAAATAGACTAAGTTGTTTTCTCTAAAATCCCTTTACCCCCACATACAAAGAGGTTGCTTCCCTAGTCTACATTTCTTGGGCACCATACAACTACAGTCCTTGTGGAAGAATTTTCACCATTCCCCAAGTATTAAAGGCCTCACTAACTACTCGTCCACATAGACTGATGAAAGGTGTTGCATTAAAAAACAAAACTGACCCGACAAAGTTATCTTTTAATATCCAAAGAGTACAAAATCGGTATAGATGGATAATGGGGACATTGCTCTTCCCTCCTAGGCCTATTCTATTCCTCCAAATGTCGGTGTCGACCGAAATTATAGAATTAGGTACATCCCACCTTTGGACACCTGTCAGCGCACATAGTTTTTCTTAATTTCTTTAGTTTCTTGCTAGCCCATAGTTTTACAAGTTCAATTTAATCTAGAATTGATTCCTCGTCTGCGTCCGTATACAATGTTGGGTTCGTTTGCACTCGATCACGAGGAAGAATTACAATGTACCCGAAGAACTGCCCGTAGCCGCCGCTATGTCAACTTTTAGTAAAGTGACCGAGGTGAATTTTAAACGAAATTTACCGACAAGGCGGCGGAATTAGGGCTTGAAGACTATATTCAATGAACATCGTTTCTACGGCAGACTGCAAAGCTTCGGAATCGGACCAAACAGAAAGATCTGACTGTTCAAGCCGATTCTAAAGATCTGGATTTGGTAAAGATTGGAGAATTTGTGCCTCAGAATTTAAGGCTTTCTTGCGTTTCTTCTTCCTTTCTTTCTTTCTGGCTTCGATTCAAAGCATGCGGAGTTTGTTCGCTCGAGAAAGGATACTGAAGTAAGAATTCCAGTCTAAATGATTGAAGTTTCATAAATTGAAGAAGAATTTAGTAGTGTCTTTGTTTTCTTTGCTTTTTTTCTTTACCTCGCAGGTTCAAAAGTGTTTAAAAGATTAGAAAATAGTGTTCGCTGAGAATAATGAACGCTACTGTCGATCTTTCATCTGTAGACGCGCCGGCAGTCAGGGAAGGAGGCCAAAATAATACTCTGGCGTACTCCATTTTGGGACTACTAACCTTAACTGGCTTATTATTGTTTCTTCCTCTTATATTGCCTGTGTTGCCACCGCCTCCTTTAGTATTATTGCTGTTTCCTGTCAGTATACTTGCAGTACTCATTATATTTGCTCTCATGCCTTGGAATCTCACCAATATTGTAGAGTTTGATTAGCCTTCCGTAATTAGAAAAAATAACAGTAGATAAGTGTGACTTCTTAGAAGTGAATCATTAATAAAATTAGTCTAGGATTCAGCGATTCTCGGTCTAATTCTGAGCTCTTTCTTGGTTCAATGTCTTCCAAACAACAGTTTGCTTGATTTAATGCGTTGGAGAATACGACAGGCCAAGAAGCTATGTACAGCATACTGCAAAACATACTTCCATGAGTGCTGTACATTTCTCGTTTTTTTTACAGTCTTGTATGTTTGGGGAATTCCAGACTTGTAAAAATTCTTGGCAGCGGAAAATCGATGTAAATGCATGACTTAAAAATTGTGTATTACGAAAATATTATTCGCATTGTTTCATTTCGAATTGAAACCATGAGCAATTTAGCCTGCTTTTCTAATTTGATACATCTGATAGAATAGGAATCTGTCGAATTGATGCCATGAGCAGTTTTAGCCTGCAGGTTTATTTTGATATATTTGATAGATTAACAGTTTCCTCTATTTTTGGAATGTTATTCGGAATATATATATATTTTTACGGAACATTTTACAAACCGGTTTAAATTGTTTGCGAAGGAAACAAGTCGTATATGATTTGTTTGTTCAATGTTTCAATTTAACAGAATTAAAGATCAAATGAAGTTGTATCCAATAGTTAGCGAGTTGTGATTTTAATCTTAGTTTGTATCTATATTTGTAAGTAAAGTAAGGCTTGAACTTCTAAATTAAGATTTTGGAGTTTGAATTCTAAATCTTTTAAATAATATGTTATGATTATAATAAACTATTAGTTATTTATGTGAGGAAAAATATTGAACATTTAAAATAGATTTATAGTAAATTTAGTGTATGTAAATTTAAGATATGTCTTACAACTTCATAATGTGTTGTTATCATCATAAAATGTTGTTTGTTTATTGAAGGTTATTTAATGTTTTAAATAGATTTATTGTAAGCATATATATATTTATGGTATGTTGCCTTCATACATAAAATAATTGTAACTATAATACATATTACTTAATGTTTTAAATAGATTCGTTGTAAATTTAATGCATATAAGTTCATTATATATCATCAAGAATAATGTTATTGTTATTGTTACAATAATGTGGGGTAAGTGGATGAAAACAGGGGACAAAGAGGACATCAAAAGTAGTCACTTTTTTCTTAAAATCGGCTAAACTTGAACTTGAATAAATAATTCAAGATGTGTATATTCAAAATTAGAAGATACAATAAGAAAAAAAATTGTAGTACTTTATATTTAGATTCTAAACTAATGATTTTTTTTTTAAATGGTTAAATTTAACAAGATGAAATGTTTTTGATAAAGGAAAAAACGGGTTTTACAGGGACCGAAACCACAGAGTTTACAACAAAAAGGAATAAGTGTTAAATATACTAAAACACAAAGGATACAAAAAGAAAAGAGCCCAGAAAACACAGTAGCCACCAACCCAAGGCCAACAAGGGCCACCAAAAAAACCCAACCAAAAAACCAACAAAAACCCCCAACTAATCTAAGGATTTAAGAGCCTCAACAACCTCAACTTCGAGATTGTGCATATCTTGTGTGCACTTCTTCAGGGCCTGAACCAACTGGGGTGTAGGAGGAGTCTTCCTCTTCAAACTAGCTCTCACCCGCTTAGAGATACCAGCATCCTCAATCCTGATTTTATCCTTATCAGCTTCCAAATCCACAATCAGAGAACCTTGATGTGAATTTTCTAGTTTCTCAGTCATTGCATTAATAATGATGGCATTATGCTTCGCCATTCTGTAATTGTGCTCCATAATAGTTTTCATTGTGTTTTTCATTTTGCCAATTTCATCTTCCAAGCATTTGACTTTACCTTCATTATCCTCAACCCCCATCCTCATCTTATCCTCATTCCTCCCGCCCTTCGCAGTAAAAAGGGAGCTGACTTTAACTTCCAAATCCTCCAGCTGCTTGTTGAGAGACCTATTTCTGAGATTAACAAGATGAAATGTTAAGCATACACAATTTTTTTTTTTTTTGTTACTAAAATATAACAATGTCCAAAGTGTCTCATATTTTTTTGTTACATTTGATGTTTTAAAATTATGTTTAGTACTAATTTTAATAAAATCCAATGCATACATGCTATAAGACATGCACATTATATTCATTTTATATTATGGATCATACATATTTTACATAGTGTGTACATGTTTGTTGAAAATATCAATGTTGACCACTTATTTCTCCCCAAGCATTCAATCTAATCTTAAATTATGGAGGAATAGGTTTAGATCTAGGATAAGTTCTTGATCAAAAATAATATAGAAGGATTTGAAATATATCACACAAGTCTTTTATGGAAAGAGAATGATTTTATCAATAGATTATCTATCAATCAATAATCCATTTGTTGATCTCCAATGATCATTTTCCAAGATAGACCCCTAGCTAAAGTTCCTTGGGTTTATACCCTAATTTTTTTCACAAGGGCATTATGACTCTCTCAGATCATTTTTAAAGATCGCCTATGTCCAAAAGCTAAAAAAATGTGGACTCTTACATCAATATTTTGAATGCTTCCAATCTATTGTTGATTCTAGTATTGCAAAAATGGTCATAAAATTAGGGTTCAATGCAATAAACCTTGGTGGAAAGATTGGAAATGGCATCCTTACACCCCATTTCATAACTATAAACTTTACAAAAGATATTATTAATTATCTCCCCATTTGATATAGTGAAAAATACCTAATGATAGATGAGACTTATAGTCCTTTGTTCACTCATAAAAATGTAGTTTCCATACTTTTTAGAGAACCATTGTTGAATTGAAGCTTGCTCACTTTGTGTAATGCATTATTTACCAAGGTCTTTTCACTAGATCTAGATTAACTCATTTAGGGGTTTCAATCCTTTTTTTTCATTTTAACAAACACTAGAAACTCTCAATCATCTTTCTAGTTTTGTAAATTAGTCTAGCCTATTTTGAATTGAATCCACAATGTCTTTCAAAAATTCCAATCAAAGCCATTTTTTTGGCATTAAATTCTTCTAGGGAACTGAGAAAGACTTCTTGTTAAATTAATATAGATATGAGATGCTTTTAGAGCTATGATTTTATTGAGTATTTAAAAATATGGAAATTCTCCTACTTTTCTAGAATCTTCTATTGGTATTCATTTATCTTTGTATACTAAATCTATGATTTATTCTTATATTCTCATGCAAATACAACTATAAGGTAATAAATTTGGGTGTTCCTTGACCATTAGGTTAATGCACCTTGTATAATTTATTGAGTCCATTGACCTCTCCCTCCCCCAAAGAGTCCCCTCCTCTAGTGTTTTGATGTAGATGTACTCATAATTTTCATATACCTTATTGCCATGATTTTCCACCACCTTAGCATGTAGATTACGGTCAAAGCGATCATGGTTGGTCCTCACAAACTTGTCTATCTCCCACCACTTTACATGCTCATGAAAAGGGTGTTTCTAGTTGGCCAAATAATGATAAACGGTCCTCATTTGGATTTGACCATTTCTTCCACTAGGAATAAAACTTAGTCATCATATGGAGAGTAGGATAATGACAAAAGTACCATTATGAGTTGTGAGCCAATTCTTGATGACTAGGACCTTCTTGATATATGAGACAACTCTAATGATCATAACCCACTAACACCTCCTATTAAATTTATCTCTCAGTTCTTAAGACTTTAATTGATTTTTTCTTTCATATTTTAATGTATCCATTTAAAAATTTCCAATATAATACTGTTCTATCCAATATGATATGCTTTATTATTTTATATAAAATACTTATTGATCAAATACATTTAATATTTTAGATATATTTATTGTAAATCTAATACATATAATTTCATGGTAGTTTACCTACAATTAATAATCACCTAACATTTTAAATAAAGTCATTGTAAACCTAATACATAGAAATTGAGGTTATTTAAAATAGTTATTGCATTTAGTCTCTAGATAACTACACATAAATGATTAAAATTTGGAAATAAACAAAGCTTGCCGTGTATTATATCTTTGTTGTAATGCAGAACATGAAGTAAAGGGGGCAACAATCACTCCATAATTATCATTTTGTGTATGATTACCTCCACCAACCCCGTAGAAATGATGAATAGATTTTAGTCAGAAAATAATTCAAATATAATGCTTCAACCAAAACGTTCGGTTGCCGGTTTCTTCACTTCAAACTCTTGGACCAACTCCCATGGTGTCATACACATTTCCTTCTATTCTTCATACTATTAACAAGATCAAAACTCTGGTTATTTCTAGTGCCCCACACACTTTATATTTTTTTATCAGTTAAGCCTTAATATAAGTAACAGTTACAGAAGATTGCAGAAAGAACACAGCCTGATTACACAATCAAACACCAGCAGAGAAGTTACAGCCATCCATACACACAACAAGGAAAAGCAAATGTGTTGGTCAGCAAAATAATAGTAACAAAGGCAACATAGAAGCACAGCTACTGTGAAGAGGAAACACATATTATAGCAATAAATAATAGTGCACATAATTTTCATAAGTCATTGAGAGTAGCATATGAAAACGATGGTGTTGGCATTCTTATCGTCATGTTTTCCTTCCAATGTTTGGAGCTGAGAATGGAGACTATGAATGTGTCTTTTCTGTCTTTGCTGATTTCATTTGTTCTTCACAATAATTTTTTGAAACCAAACTTCAGTAGAGGTCTGAGATGAGGGGCAGGATGGGAGTGAAAGGTCCTTCCATTCTTCATAGGATATAGGGGAGAGGGGCCTATGGTGGAGCACTCTAACTTCGTGTTTTTCAAAATCCTACATGGAATTTCAAATCAGTCCCAATTTTGTACAGCAATTTATTTGACAACTCACGTGTTTAAAAAAATTAATTTTAGGGTCACATCCTCAAATATGATGCCACATCAGCATGTGTTTTGTTAAGGTATTAAAAAATGCTCAAAAAAAAAGTGAGACCGATAATGGTGCACTAAGTCATGTTTTATTGGTGTGCCGATGTGGCATCACATGATTTGTCAGTTTGTGTACTTTATGGATAAAAAGTGTTTTGCAATTGGATATTAAGATGCTCCATTATGAGGCCCAGTGAGGACTACTTCTATCACCACTATTGAAGCCTGCTCCACTATGGGCCCCTCTCCCCTAACTTGGTTGAAGGATTTCCAAGCATATATCAACTTTCCTTTTAATCTTGCACAAGGAGTCTTTTTCATCGTCATAGTGGTTTTCCAAAGAATGGCTCTCACCAATCCGTTCCTTAAATCAAGAATCTAGAACCTTTCAATTATGGTCACACATTATAGTATCCAACACCATCTTATTCGAATGAGGTTGAGGAAACCCCACATCAAATGTTGCCTTATTAGAATGCCCAATATCTTGACTATCATGGTGTGGCAGAGAGATCTCATACTGAAATTCTTGCTCCCAAACCCCAAGCTTGGAGCATAGTTTCACATTTTCAAGAAACTCCAAACCATAGTCTTGAACCAAGACACAAAATATAGAAGAAATAAAGTTGGTTCTAGATTTGTGACATTATCAATGGTAATATATTGACCAATAGAATTAGCAATTCCCTGTATAATACTTTCATCCTAGAATTGCAAAGGAAATTTTGGGAGATGAATCCAAATAAGAAGCTTGATGATCTTGGTAGCATTAAAAGCAACAAACTATCTTTTCGTATATTTAAATAAGGATGAATATTCTCTCCTTTCACACCACAAGGCCAACTTGAGGATTAAAATCACCCTTCCCCACTTGTGTCACCCAAGGGGCACTTGTGTAAGCTCTCTCCTCATTCCTTAGGGTGATCTTGGAGGTCAAAAGAAAGTCATTTTTTTTTCTTTTTACTAGGCCATGTCTAGATTTAATCTCCTAGTGGAAAACTAAACCCTCATGTTGCAATGGGTGCAAAAATTTAGGAGAGAATTGAAATATTCTACCATTAAAGGATGTTTATCTTTTTTGCCTAGCTTACAAAGTGAATTTGCAAAGTGGGTTACAATTTTGAACCAAGTCATTATACATAACCCTCATTTCATAGAATTGGGCTTCACATACCTTTGGATATATCAATTTCTCCCCTTATAGAGCCATGCCAAAACTAGTTAAAGGACTTTCTCCATGCATACAAGTTGTGATCCATCAATAAGTGGTTAGCCCTAAGAATTTATTCACCACATGCACATAAAAATGGCATTGTTGGAGACTCTCCTATTGTACCTTAATGAGATCTTGAGGATCAAAAGTAGTTAATTCCTTCTCATAAGCTGCTCTACTTTCCATGATTAGAAAGGTGTTGAGCATAGGTTGTCATCAATGTCAAACTAATGTTAGTAGGTAATTGTTATTGATAGTGGTTATCAAAGGGTGCCAAGGTTGTCATATGTGAAGGTTGTCAACGATGAAGAGGATTATAAGAGTACTAGAATTGTCATTTGATTCAAGGTTCCAAAAGCAAGTTTTTTGTGAGTGTGTAGATTGTCTAATCTATTTAGGAATCATGTATCATGTTAGTAGTGGAGTGAATGCCTTTAGATAGTTAATATATTTATTATACCATGCCAAGTATGTAGTCAACATGAGTGTGGTGGTCCAAAAGGTTATCTTTTAGACAAATATATTGTTTAATATGGTTGGCATTTCTTTCTAAAATACAATGTAGATCTGCAGTTTGGAAGGAGTGTATACTTACACCTTTCTATCAATTTCTTGAGTTTTGGGTGGCACAGTTCAATGTGAAAGGAGGTTGAAGTGTTTGAAGGTCATTCAAGCTATTCAATGTTCGAGGCATGTGTGGTAATGACTACTAGCGTGCATAATTTAGATCATGTGTGTGGAGTGAGGATATGACTTGTTTAAGGTTCTTGTGGTGGCATAAGATGTCAAGTTCTTTTGACAGAAAGTTTGGACCATTGTATTACACGCTTCATGCAATTTGAATTTAGGTCCACCCTATATTGTCTAGGTTTGTGCGGATCCTTGGCTGACATAGAAAAGTGTTAATGTAATTTCATGTATATATTTCAAATATTCATATGCATTGTAAGTAATTGGTGAGTGTCATAAGTAGGTGATCCTACTTATCAATTGATGAGCTAAAGGGGCTCTATAATGAATGATTCATAAGGCACAACACTTGCTGAAGGTTTTGCAAATGGGGTTGCAAGCTAAGTGGGCTTAACCTTGGGGAAAACTCTATGGTTAAGCGCGCTTCTGGGATGGGTGACCTCCCGAGAAGGTCCAGTGCTTCACCTTTGTGAGCATCACCTAGATGCAATGGGTGCTAAGTGGACCATTCATTATCATGAGAGATGGGTTCTTGTGAACAACTACTCATGAAACATGGGTCAATGAGTTTGACTTGTAAACTACACGGTTGAATCCTGATAGTAATATCACAAAGTGAAATTTCAAATCTGCCACTATCTTTGTATTCTAGTAGGAGTGGTGTTATACTTGTTGTATTGTTTCAACTAGGGATTCATGTCTCTTTTTGGTGGGGATTGGTGTCTCCAGTAGGTTGGTGGCTAAAAATTCATTTTGGGATTGGTGTCTTAAATATGTTGGTGCCTACATCATATTGTAAAATTTCACTTATTCTATATTCTTGCTTGTGAGAGTTTCTCATTGTGGTTTTTTCCCATCTTGGGTTTCCATGTAAATCTGGTGTTATATGTTATCTTATGTTGTTCTTTAATTACTAGCTTGTATGGTTTAGTGCTCTCAAAGTTCAAAATCTATAAATTAGTTGTAAAGGTTTCCATAATTGTTTTGATTTACTGATTCACCCTCCCTCTTAGTAGATTGGGTGTCTTTCAATTGGTATTAGACCTAAGTTCCTTTGAAAAAACTTTAACAACTTAAGGTAGATCTAGGATGGCACATGAAAGTTCATCTAGAAATAAAGTACCAATTTTTGATGGATCTAATTTTGCATTTTGGAAAGTTAGGATGGAGTCATATTTGATGGCTTTAGGAATGGACATCTGGATGTCAATTATAGAAGGATATGAGCCCCCTAAAAATATCCCTCCCTAGGATAAGGTAGGAAAGATAGCTCTTGAGCTCAATTCTAAGGTTATAAATGCTATTTTATGTGGCTTGACTAACACTAAATTTGTGAAAGTGATCGAGTGCATAAGAACAAAGGAAATATGGGAAATTTTGGAAACTATCTATGAAGGAGATGATTAAGTCAAAGAAGCAAAGTTGTAGACTTACAGAGCTCAGTTTGAAAGTCTATGGATGAAAGAAGATGAGAACATTACTACATTTATTCTCTGGGTTGATGAATTTTTCAACCATATTCAAGGTCTTGGTGAAAGCTTGGAAGAGAAGGTTGTTGTGAAGAAGGTTCTCAGATCCCTACCTAGAAGGTTTGATCATAAATATTTGCTATTGAAGAAGCTAAAGATTTGAATACTTTAAAGTTGATTGAGTTGCATGGAACATTAACCACATTTGAAATGAGATTTGAAGGTGAAGATTCTATAAGAAAAGAAGCTACTTTTAGAGTATCTTTGAAATAGGTTGATCAAGATTTTGATTGTGGATTAGATTTGAAAGAAGAATTTTTTGTTAGAAAGCTGCAAAGAGGTTCTAGTAAGTACAAAGGTAAATTACCTTTCAATCGTTTCAATTATGGAGATGTTGGACATTTCATGGCCAAGTGTCCTCATAAGAATACTAACAATGTTGAAGCAAAAAAATGGAAAGAAATCCTTTTATAGAAGATTGAAAGGTCAGGGTAAGCAAAATAGTTTATACACTAATGAGGAAGAAGAATATTCTACTGAAGAAGATGATGAAGATGCATATGGAGATTGTTGATCACGATGTTAGTCACACACCAATAGTGTAGATAAATCCTCACAGGTAGACCATGAGAACCTATCTTTACTTGAAAGATTGAACCAGGATAGCCTAAATCTTAGGCTAACTCAGCTTAATCCCAAGGCTTGTTTATGTCAAGTCTTGACCATAATAGGTTCGCATTAGGGTTTGTTGTTCATAATGTTGTTAATCATGAGGGGTAAACAATTTTTTTTGGTTCTCAAAGGAATCATAGGAATAGGTAAAAGACAATCTCGATCCAGTCATTTAATAACTTCATGAAATTCACATAACTTTTCTTTCACTTAAGTACATTTAGCTTTAATAATTTAGCAGTATCATGGAATCAAAATATTTGCAATAAAATTTCCATTCATTTATCTCTTTTTTGAACATTTTCTAAAATTTAAATATCTATTCTAAAATAAAGCATCAAAAGTACTAAAAAATAAAATTTTCTCCCAGGTATTATCCATGTATGCCTCAAGAATTAACCAAACCAGAGCAAACCATTCCATACATCACCAGATTGCTTCACAGCTAAGCACAAAATGATGCGAGATTTTAAAGAGGGGGGGATTATTTGGACACTGGGTAGGTTCTGTATGCAGTTTTAAATGACCCAACACACAGTCTTGTCTAGCAAGAACAAACAATTAGCTATGTAATATTTCATATCAGGAAATAGATTTTAAATTGGCTTTGATATTGATTAGCTTCTATGTGCATACAAGTTTTTAATCTGGAATGGAACAAAAAATAGAAAAAGGAACATAAATTAAAGAAGTTTTGATTCTCCAACATCCACAAATTTTGAACTTAACTTAAAATGAAATATTTCCTGGCATTTTATAAGAACAAGAAACTTGGGAGATTAGACAAATACATGAGAGGGAATCCAAGGGATGAATCACAAAAAGGCATGTGGAATATATGACAACTGGTAGGAGAATTGCTGATAAAGTCAACAGATATCAACCCTCTTCGAAACATTAATATCCTTGGAGATCTTCATCTTTATAATATCACTAGGATTTCATCTTGGAACCAAACAAATCCCTCAAATGGAATGTAGGAACTTCCCATACATTCAGAATGATCAAGTGAACCTTTTGTTCCTACATTCAGGTTCAGACTCAAACAAAACATTCCCAATGGTGAATCTCCCTAGGGCTGAGCACACTCCTTCACCACATGTATAAAACTAAGATTCCTAGTTTCCCAATATCCAGTGGTTCTTCATAATGAACTTTGTTCTTACATGAGCTTTCAGAGCATACTACCAAACCTGGTAACACCATTGGATCTATTTGCAACCCAAGTTTTCCTAATTGTCAATACCCGAATATTGCATCACAATTTGTTCCTCCTGCAAGTAAAAAATCCATGTATTAAATCCCTTAAAAAAATACTCATAAAAATCTCATGAAAACAAAACCATCCCTAATACATCATTATTTCAAACAAATCATAAATATCATGCTTTAAAATAAATTCTCGTGCAATTATCCTTTAGGCAGGTTACTAGACCTCTAGATCCCTGGGAAAAATTAAACATTTAACTTTAAACTTAACACTATTACTAGGTACTCGATACTTGATGCTTCAACTTTTATCAAAATAAAACTTCCTCGGATCCCAGATTTTATCAGAACCTCCACACTTTCCCAGACCTTCACTCTTGGATTGGAAGACTTCACCAAAACCTTGCATTAACACTTTAACCCTTCTAACCTTCTGATACCCAGTACCCAGTACCTGATACACAAAGTACTCCAAAAAAATTTCTTTTAACTTTAACTTTTAGTGATCCTTTAGACTAGCCAGCACCTAGCATAAGCGTTAATTTTCACTTGGGTCCCCAAGTCTTATAGTCTTGTGGCATGTTGTGAGACCACACAACAAATTGCAACCAATAAAACCAAAAGAAACCTAGGATCAAATCACCTACTATAAATTATAACTTATACATATTTTCCAACAATAACTCCTTTTACCTGAATTCTGACATAAAGACAATAAAATTTCTCTGAAAAACTTGTATCAGTGTGTGCTTTGATTAATTCTAGTTTCTGAAACTTGGTGAAAAAATTAGTTCATCAACATTGGACTACAAAATTTGGTAATCCTCCAAATCCAACCTTGGATAGAACCTTGTTGCCAATCAGGTGTCCATAGCCCCGACAAGGTTATCTCTATAATTCCCCCAACATGGCTTTACTGCTAGAGTCAGGCATCCATAGACCTAGTAGAGATATTTGGATAACCTGAAGAGTTGAATTTTTCTCTCTTGATATTCATTTTTCTTTTGACATTTCTTTGTAAGCTCATTTACTTCAACTTGCAGAAATGAAGCCTACTATTAGGTTGGAAATTATAGCAATAGTGAAGGTTACCTTTTGATTTTTCATTCAATTCAAATCCATTCATTGTTTCACCAATTCCCAAAAGCTCATTTAATTATTCCATGTAGGCGTGGCTTTCTAGCTAACTGTAATTCACTATCTATAAAAAAAATATGCATAAGTTAAAATTTAGTAGCAAGTAATCCATTACCAAATTAATTCTAAATTTAGAAACACTAGTTACCACCCTTCCATTTTATTTTTTTATGGCAACAACTAAAATACTTGGCTAGCAATTTCAATTTGACAGATGCTACACTAACATTAATGCATCAGAGCTGTCATGATTACACTTAAACCCGACCATAATACTCTGCATTTAATTCACATGCCTTAACACACATGTATTATTTCTCTTTAACTTCCAAATGCTTGCATGTGCCACCTTACCAGTTTAATTTTCCTTTCTGTATTGCACACATGAACGCCTTCATGATTAATATGGCTTGATAAAATATAATGAATTGACCACAATTAAATTTTGAAATCTTCAATTTTCTTGATTCATGATCTTCGTATTGGAAAACTTTGAAGCAATGACCATACAATCTATGATAATTTATTTGATTTAACATTAGATTCTGGAGAAAATTGTCTTGTTTCCACCTCAACTTGCATTTTCCAAGACATTGATCTAGGAAACTATGTACCACAATTTTCTCATAGTTTTCTATAAATTCTGCATTTCTCTTTTGAAATTTTCACATCTTTTTCTTTCTTCAAACATTTTGTTTTTCTACTTCGCTTGTATTTTCTTGCTTCCAGGCTATGGACACTCCCATTTTCTTGACTTGCATTCATCACCAAAATGGATTTTTGGGTTGCATTACCACCTAGAGGTTGAATAAGGTTTTCTTTCTCAAGACTCTAACTATGAAATCCAATTTGTACTTGGCGCTTGGGGAAAATTTTGTGGAATCCAGAGCATATTACCGGCTGAATTCAGACTTGGCTTTGCAATTCATAGCCTCGCTCTTGGACCTTGGGCTTTTTGTTGTTGAAGTTCATGAAGCTGCTCAGATGATACTCCAACCTAATTTTCTAGGGAATTTGGACTATGTCCTTTATGTTGCACACCTGGCCATTGGGATTCCCTCTACTGATGATATCCCTTTGTTTCTAGAATGAGGATAATTTTTTCCTCTTAGCTCATTCTTGACTAACCTTCATACCCCTGACTTTGACACTCACAAGGATAACGCTTACTTGGGATATACTACCCTTATGGACGAAGTGCCGCAGATTGACTGATTTGACACCCTACTACCTGAAGTTCAACTCCACTTTTTGCCTTTTTTCACTTTTATACTTTTATAGTGATAAATTTTGTATTTCCATCTATATACGAAGTGTACCCACATAAACATTAACATATACATGCATACATACATACTTACATACATACATACATACATACATACATATATATATGAAATTTTTTCTTTTTCATACATTAAGCGTGTATTTACTTTGCATGGTTTTATTTTTTTATTCACAATGCAATGTTTTAAGAATATTTCAATTCAACCTCGTGTTTTTTAAATTAAGTAGAATTCATTAATGCCAGGGATAAACCAGAAAGAAAAAAACAAACCCTACAAAAATAAACTAACCTAACTAAAATTTACCCTAAGAAAACGGCTAACCCTAGCTAAGAAATTTACCCTAACTTCTATCACTATCTTCATTGTATTCTTTGTGCCAATTACAATAGGCTAGATTCACTCAAGTACATTTCAAATATCCTACTATAACAATGAATTATCTTAAATTTTATGCGTTTAACAAATATAAATTCAATGACGTACTTACCAATAACTTGGATCATATGTACGAAAATGTCCTCATTAAAGGTCGATTGCACACACCTTTTCTAGTTTCTCCATACTCTACCTTCTTCCAGTCTTGGTTCATGGTTTTCTTTTTCACTTTGTTTTGGTCCATGAACAATTGCACTCATTTCTTGATTCTCTTTCTCTCCAATATTTTCCAAGTCCTTGGCCTTGTCTTCAGTAACACTATTCACTTCGTTAGACCAAGCAGTAACAAAATTTACATTATCATCAAAAAGAGAGAAAATAAAAACTTGATACTCTATATTCTACATGAAATCAAGAATTTCTTCCCTTTCAAATTGTGGATTTTCAGTTAAGGGTGACAAACACGCATCTCCCACTCGTTTTTCCCACTTTTCCTTGTCATTGTCTGCTTCCACATGTGAAAGGATTGATGACTCATCATTTTCACTTTTCATGCTTTTGACATGTTGTTTCCAAGTCTCGGTGTCCTTTCCTTTTTTCTTGCAAAATTTCAAGATCTTCCTCATGAAAATTATAGTTAGTAAATCGATTTGATTTAATAGTTAATTTTTGAGTACTTCTAGTTTCACTAGGGTTAGGCACTTTCTTAGAATTCAAATCTCTTTCTAATAGTGGTTCCTTTCTTTTAGTAGTTAAAGAAGCTTTCATTAATGGAATCACATTATAAGTGGCCAAACTTACCCTAGTTGAAAAAATTTCACAATCAAGTTCACCATGATCAGTTGTACCAGGAATTCTACACTCGGGCACCCTACCAAAGGTGAACAAGCCCAAAGGATAAAGTCTCTGGTTAAAAGGATTTCCAAAAGCTTATCAATGCCCATTTTACTTTCCATTAAACCAACTCACTTAGAATTTTGTCTCGCAAGCAACTTTCCAACCCAGAACCAAGATGACAATATCAATTCTAGATAAAGTTAGAGAGAATGGACCTCCTTCTAGCACCAGTTATTGTTGATCAGGATGTTAGTCACACACCAATAGTGTAAATAAATCCTCACAGATAGACCATGTGAACCTATCTTTACTTGAAAGATTGAACTAGGACAACCTAAATCTTAGGCTAACTCAGCTTAATGCTAAGGCTCGTTTATGTCAGGTCTTGACCATACTAGGTTCTCATCAGGGTTTGTTGTGATAATGTTGTTAATCACAAGGGGTAAATGATTTTTTCTTGTTCTCAACAAAATCATAAGAATAAGAAAAATAGAATCTCGGTCTGGTCATTTAACAACTTCATGAAATCAAAAAATTTGCAATAACATTTCATAAACTTCAAATAAATTTTCTTTCACTTATTTAAATTTATCTTTAAGCATTTAGCAATATCATGGAATAAAAATATTTGCAATAAAATTTTCATTCATTTATCTCCATTTTGAACATTTTATGAAATTTAAACATCTATTCTAAAATAAAGCATCAAAAGTATTGAAAAGGTAAAGTTTCTCCCAGGTATTATCCACACTGCCTAAAGAATTAACCAAACTAGAGCAAACCATTCCATACGTCACCAGATTGCTTCATAGATAAGCATAGAATGATGTGATATTTTAGAGAGGGGGATTATTTGGACACCTGGTAGGTTTTATAGGCACCCTTAAATGACACAACACATAGTCTTGTCTAGCAAGAACAAACAATCAACTATGCAATATTTCATATTAGGAAATAGCTTTTAAATTGGCTCTGATATTGATTAGCTTCTATGTGCATACAAGTTTTGAATCTGGAATGGAATAGAAAAAAGGAAAAAAAATAAAACTTAAAGAATTTTTGATTCTCTGACATCCATAAATTATGAACTTAACTTAAAATGAAACATCTCTTAGCCTTTTATATGAACAAGACACTTGGGAGATTAGAAAAGTACATGAGAGGGAATCCAAGGGATTAATCATAACAAGGCATGTGGAATATGAAAACTATCAGAAGAATTGTTGACGAAGTCAATGGATGTCAACCCTCTTCAACACATTAATATCCTTCGGGATCTTCATCTTTATAATATCACCAGGATTTCATCTTGGAACCAAAAAATTCCATCAAATGGAATGTTGAAACTTCCCATACATTCAAAATGATCAAGTGAACCTTCCATTCCTACATTCAGGTTTAGACTCAGACAAAAAAAATTTGGTAGTGAATCTCCTCGGGGTTGAGCACACTCCTTCATTGCATGTGTAATACCAAGATTCCTAGTTTCTTGGTATCCAATGCTTCTTTGCAATGAATTTTTTTCCTGCGTGAGCTTTTAGAGCATACTATCAAACCTAGTAACACCATTGGATCTATTTGCAACCCAAGTTTTCCTGACCATCCATACCTGAATATTGCATCACAATCAGTTCTTCCTAGAAGTACAAATTCCACATATTAAATCCCTTTAAAAAACACTCATAAAACTCTCATGAAAATAAAACCATCCTTAATACATAATTATTTCAAAAAAATCATAAATATCACGCTTTAAAATACATTCTCACACAATTATCCTTTAGGTGGGCTACTAGAGCTTCGAACCCTTGGGAAAAATTAAACATTTAACTTTAAACTTAATACCGTTACCCGGTACTCAGTACCCGACACTTTAGCTTTTATCGGAATAAAAATTTCCTAGATCCTGGATTATATTGGAACCTCCACACTTTCCCAGACCTTCACTCTTAGACCAAAACACTTCACCAAAACTTTGCTTTAACACTTTAACCCTTCTAGCCTTTTGATAGGGTGATCCCACAAAGTTGGTTTACAATTTCTAGGAGATTTTGATTTTTGTTGAAATCACATATTTTTAGAAAATATAATGATTTAAGCCTTTAAAATTTTCATTTAAATAATTCCAATTGAAAAGTGTTTGATCAAAATACCTTAGATCAAACCCCCTTGGATAGAACCTCGCTAGTTTTAAACCATACCTATAACAGAGTTTCCTTTACACCTATCAAAATGCTAATAAAAAATAACTTTTGATTTACCTTTTGGGGGATCAAATGAATTCATTTAAAATTTATTTTTTGTAAATATGTAGTCCATATTATAAGCTTCCCAAAAAGTATAATTTTAAATAAATTTAATTTTATTATTATATTTATTTTTTATTTCTTGTGAATGTAGGTATTTCATCAAAAATTAAACTCTCTATTCTGCACATGTGGAAAAATACAATATTGTCAAAAAAAATAAAATTGAAAACTATAAGTGCACCAAATATTGAATTCCTTGATCCAACAAAAAAAAAAAAATTGAATTTCGATACATACAAAAAAAGTTATGCATTATACAGTTGCGCTATGTCTAAATTGTAATTGGTTTGACTTCGAAACTTGATTAAAGAAAAAATATTCAATAAAAACTATCTAACCAAGTGGAAGCACTAGATATTGGAGTTAAAAATCTAAATTTGAAACAATTATAATTTTAACCTTCATGGAAAAAAATTTATGCGTTATACGGTGAACGTAACTTTTTAAAAATGTTGTTTTATGAAAAATGCTAGTTTTTGAGGGAGATGGAAAAAGAAGTGCAATCTGATTCCAAAATTTTTGAAAAAAATATATTTAGAATCTTCAGAAAAAATTTCATGAAACTCTAGTTTTCATCATCTTCAAATTCTTCATGGTTTAGCCACTATGAGTGCCCGAAAGTGAAGATTTTTTTAAAAAAAATTATTTCAGTGTCCAGTTTGGCCAAAAATTGTAAACCACTATTATGGGATCACCTGATACCTAGTACCCAGTTCCCGATACATGAAGTACTATAAAAAAATTACTTTTAACTTTAACTTTCAGTGATCCTTTAGACTAGCCAACACCTTCCATAAGCGTTAGCTTTCACTTGGGTCCCCAAGTATTATAGTTTTGAGGCATGTTGTGAGACCACACAATAGAGATGAAAATGGAAAATCTATGTTCACAACTTTTGAAACTATTGATGGTGATGTTGAAATGGGTTCTAAAGAAAATGAGGAAGAAATAGATCTAATGGAAAGCTTGTTATGGTCCATAAGAGAAATCAAGAAGTTGAATATAAAAATTGTAGAAGAAGTAAGAGCCAAAGAAATAATAGCAAAATATTTGAATAGTTTTGAAAAGATGATTTTTAATTTGAAGACTCAGGAAGAAGAAGCAAAGAGGGTTGAAGAAGTTCTAACAAAAAAATTACTATCAAGAGACAAAGATTGTGAGAAGCTTGAAGAAGAAATTGTTGCAGCTAGAAAAGAGCTTGAGAAATTAAATCAACAGTTTCAGTTGAAGTTCATTAAAAGTATTGAAACCCTAGATCATATATTGGAAGGTTAGAAAGTTTTGCATGACAAAACTAGAGTAGGTTTTTATGATTAGAAGAAAAGTGACAAAACAATCAAAGAAGGCTACTAAGGAAAGTTCAGAAGTGACAAGTTTTGAAAGTTCAAGATCATAGGAGACAGTGACAAGTGATGGAAGTACAACTCAAAATGATGAATTTATTCAAGTATAGAACAAAAGGAGGAGATCCAGAAGGAAAGGATGCAATAATAGGTCAAATTTTTCTTTCTCTAGTTATTGTTTTAGTTGTAATGGTTATGGACATAAGGCTATGGATTGTAGAAGATTTTTGGTAAGAAGAAATAATTTTGTCAGTAATAATGCATTTGTACCTCTGCTCAATTTTAATGTTATCTATTTCAAGTGCAACAATTTTGGACACATTGCAAGGAACTGTAGAAGTAATTTTGTGAGTTCCCCATTACTAGAAAAAGGAAGAAGTGATTTTTTAGAGAAGGTCTAGAAGGTGGTTCCTAAAGAAAAGAAGTATGAAAAGTTTATGATTGCTCAGACTACTTTACATGCTCAGAAAGAGAACTTTTGGATTATTGATAGTGGTTGCTCTAGTCATATGATTGGAGATAAAACAAAGTTCATGAATTTCAAGAAGTTTGAAGGTGTTTCAGTTACCCTTGGAAACAATTCAATTGCCAAAATTTCTGGTAAGGGTACTTTGAGTCTTGATGGTGGTAAAACAAAGAAACATGATGTTTTGTATGTTGAAGTTTTAAAACATAACTTGTTGAGTGTTAGTTAGATGTGTGATAGAGGATACAAGTTATACTTTAGTGTTGATGGTTGTGAAGTTAGAGAATCAAGTACCAGTTAGCTGATTATTGAAAGAAGCATAAAAGATAATGATATTTATCACCTTAGTGAGTTGAATGGAGAGATTTTTCTTATTGTACAAAAGGATGAAAGATGGCTATGACACAAAAGGTTAGGAAACATGAATTTTGATGATATTGTCAAGATTAGTTCAAAAGGGTTGGTCTAAGATATGCCATGAAGAAAACCCAATCAATTATTTGCAATCCATGTCATGAAGGGAAGAAAACAAGAAGAAAATATCCTACTAAGGAGTATTGTACATCAAATCAATTAGATCTAGGGCATAAATATCTATACAGACTAATGAAGACTAAGAGTCCACAAGGAGACAAGTATTTCATGATGTTGATTGATGATTATACCAGGATGACTTGGATTACATTTCTAAAAGAAAAGTAAGAAGCTTTTGAGAAGTTTAAAGAATTTAAGGTTATGGTGGAGAATGAAACTAGAAGGAAAATTAAAGTCCTAAGATCAGATAGAGATGGATAATTTACAGTTCAAAAGTATGATAAATTTTGTGATAAGCATGGAATCTAGAGGCAGCTCTTTTCCCCTAGAACTCCACAACAAAATGGAGTTGCAAAAAGAAAGAACATACTATACAAGAGATGGGAAGGACTATGTTACATCAAGAAAATCTACCAGATATGTATTGGAGAGAAGCTACTCAGACAACTGTGTATATTTTGAACAGAGTTCAGATTAGGCACAAGATAGATAAGACTCCATATGAACTATGGAAAGACTGACATCAATAAGGCACCTCAAAAAAATTGGAAGAAAGTGCTACATCAAGAGAGATGAAGAGAATTTGGGTAAGTTTGACTCAAGATCAGATGAAGGAATTTTTCTTGGTTAATATTTAAGAAGCAAGGCTTATACATGTTACAACAAAATATTGAAGAGGATAATTGAAAGTGAAAATGTGAAAGTTGATAAAACTATTTAGAATATACTACTATTCTAGAGGAAGATGACAAGGAATCAATTCATAGCAACATTGAAGAGACAGAAGAATTTGTTTCAGAAACTCTAACTTATTATGTCGAGAAACTTCACTCTATAGATCATATCATAGGTGATAATGATAGTGGGGTTTTGACCCTAAAGAAGTTGTAAAGATCAGGAGAATAAGTACATTTTTCTTTACTATCAAAGATAGAACCTAATACATATAAAGAAGCTAGCAAGGAACAAGGATGGATATAAGCAATGGAGGAAGAATTGGATTAGGTCATAAAGAATGAAACTTGGGAACTTGTCCTAAGGCATAAGGACAATAATGTGATTGTAATAAAAGGGGTATTCAGAAACAAGCTGAATGAAGAAGGTGAAGTGATCCAAAACAAAGAAAGAATAGTGTGTAAAGGATATTCTCAAGCTGAAGGTATAGAATTTGAGGAAACATTTGCTTTGGTGGCTAGGCTAGAGGCAATCAAGATGTTCTTAGCTCTCTCAACATTCAAAAATTTTAACGTATATCAGATGGATGTGAAGTCAACATTCTTGAATGGATACCTTGAAGAAGTATATATTGGACAACCACAAGGAATTCAGTTTACTAACAATCTAGATTATTTTTGCAGATTGAATAAGGATTTGTATGGACTCAAGCAAGCTCTTAGAGCTTGGTATTCAAGATTGTATGGATACATGCAACAACAAGGATTCTAGAGAAGTTGTGTAGACAATATCATGTACATAAAAATAGGAGAAAAAATGTTGATAGTTGTGGTTTATGTTGATGACATCATTTTTGGAGGTAGCAGTGAAGAAATGTACAAAAAAAATTAGAAGGCTATGCAAAATGAATTTGAGATGTCTATATTAGGAGAAATTTTTTCTTTCTTCTTGGGGTTACAAGTTGTTCAGTCAAACAAAAGAACTTTTATTCCACAACACAAATACATTAAGGATATGTTAGGAAAGTTTAGGATGGAATATTGCAAACCTATTGCAACACCTATGGTTACTGGATGTAAGTTGAGCAAGGATGATGACTCTGCTCCAGTAGATCAAACTTTGTACCAGTCTATGATTGGTAGTTTGTTGTATGTAACAACATCCAAAGTGGATATCATGTAGGTAGTTGGAATGGTGGCCAAATTTTAGGAATCACCTAAAGAGAATAGTGTGAAGGCGATAAAAAGGATATTAAGGTATTTGAAAGCTACTAAATAATTTGTCCTATGTTATCCAAAGAGTGAAAATTTTACTCTTACTACATACATAGATGTAGATTAGGCAAGTTGTTTGGACGACCGAAAGAGCACAAGTGGTAGTGCATTCTTCCTTAGAGACAATTTGGTGCCCTAATTGAGTAAGAAGCAAGAATCAATTTATTTATCAACAATAGAAGAAAAATACATTTATATAACATCATGATGCACTTAGATGCTTTGGATGAAGTAGAATTTGAAAGAAATGAAGGTTGAGTTTGAAGACCCTATCACTATTCTTTGTGATAAAAAAAATGCAATAAACATTTCAAAGAATTTGGTGATGCACTTAAGAAAAAAACACATTGTAATCAAATATCATTTCTTGAGAGAGAATGTTGTAGAGAAACAAGTAAGGTTGGAATATGTGGACACAAAAGAGAAAGTTGCAGATATATTCATGAAGCGACTTCCTAGAGAGATATTTGAGTTTTTCCAGTAGAAGTTGTGAGTTGTTACTTCCTCCTCTTCATTCAAAAGGAAAGTATAGGGTGAGGGTATGTGCAGGATCATGATGGGCCAAAAAGTGGCGATATGATGGGTATTTGTAGGGTATGTGGCTGGAGACATTTTTTTTACCCAAAATTGATGAAACGAAAAGGGTTTTTAAAGGAGATTCTTAGCTTTCAACCAATATAAATTATGCTTTAATTTGAATTTAATAAATAATTATTATTCATTTTCTATTTGAATTATGATTAAAGTCCTAATTGATAGGATGATGAAAAACATCTATAGATTTCAAACGATATCACATTTTTTTAATCTAAAACATGTGTCACATTCTATGCTTTGCATACTATAGGATTAAAATAAAATAAAATTGAATTTCATGAAGTTTTGACCAAGTTAAGGTGGTCAAACATATGATTTTTTATATTTTTAAAAGTTGTAATAAAAAATTCATAATTAATTATTTACTTGGAAAAAAATTTAAAAAAAAAATTCATCACATTGGAACATGAGTCCTCTACTTATATCTAAAATCTTATAAAAAATATTATCATTTTATTGTTGTTAGGGTGGTCAGACAAACAATTATTTCTTATTTTATCCCTAAAATTTAAGTACTACTGCATTGAATTTTCAAATTTTCACCAAATAGATTTTTTTCTTTTTAAACTAAACCTAGTAGTTTAGAAACTACATTAAATTTGCTACAAATTCTATTCTTACATATTTTTGAAATAATATAGATAACTTATTCAAATTTTTACGTCAAGTTGCCTAACTCTGATTTTTCTGAATTTTTTACCACTTAAGAGCCTATTTTTTCCATGATGATCATGCACATACCCGTGAGGGTGAGCATGTTCTCCCTACTGCAAGAAGGTCTAGTGCTCTTGTAGAGTGTTTTCAGAAGTAGTGGTGCATGGACTTAAGGGCAGTCTATCCAGGAAATAGGTTTCTAGATGTTGCAATGTACTAGTTTGGGGGAGAAAGGATGTTGATCATTTTCCATTGATGTTAAAGGGGGAGAAAGTATGCTCAAAATGTTGAATTGAGGAAATGCTAAATTTAGAATGCCATATCTTTCATAATGGAGTAATTGATACAACCAAGAAATCATTTAGATGTTATCTTTTAGAAGATTTTGGTGGCCCCAATATTTTGTTGTTTGCCATCAATGAAAAGGGGGAGATTGTTGAGCATAGGTTGTAATTGATGTCAAAATAATGTTAGTAGGTCACTATTATTGACTGTGGTTATCAAAGGATGTCAAGGCTATCAAATGTGAAGGTTTTCAAAGATGAAGAATATTGTAGGAGTACTAAAATTGCCATTTGATTCAAGGTTCTAGAAGCATGTTATTTATAAGTGTGTAGACTGTCTAATTTATTCAAGTATCACATGTATCATATTAGTAGTGGCATGATTTCCTTTATATAGTTAATGTGTTTATTACACCATGTCGAGTATGTAGTTAGCATGTGTGGTGTTCCAAAAGCGTATCTTTTGGGTAGAGAGATTGATTAATATGGTTGGAATTTCTTTCAGAAATGCAGTGTTTCTCTACACTTTGGAAGAAGTGTATGCCTACATTGACTTAGTTCTATCAATTCCCAAGTTTTCAATGGCACGACTCAATATGCAAGGAGGTTCAAGTGTCAAAAGGCCATTCAAGCTATTCAATGTGCGTGGCATATGCAGAAATGGATACTAGCATGCATAATTCCAATCATGCATGTGGAGTGGGGATAGGACCTTTTTAAGGTTCTGGGTGTTGTCATAATAGTGGTTTACAATTCCTGAGAGGAATGAATTTTAGCTGAAATCACATATTTTTAGAAAATATAATGATTTAAGCCTTAAAAAGTTCCATTTTAAGGATTCCAATTGAAGAGGGTTTGATCAAATCACCTTAGATCAAACCCCTTGGATAGAACCTGTTAGTTTTAAACCATACCTATAAATGCGTCTCCTTTACACCTATCAAAATCTGATAAAAAATAACTTTTGATTTAGATTTTGGGGATCAAATGAATTCATTTAAAATTTATTTCAAATGATTATGGTATTCCTCAAAACAAGCTATCCAATGAATATAATTTTAATATGTTTTGGTTTTGTTATGTATTTGTTTTTTAAGTTTTATTAAACATAGGCTTTTCATCGAAAATGAATTTCTTTGTTCTTCACATGTGGAAAAAAAGAAGATTATCAAAATTTTTTTTTGAAAAATATGAGTGCACCAGATATTGAAGTCCTTGATCCAACAAGAAAAATTATATTAAATTTTCACATATACAAAATAAGTTATGTGTTATACAGTCGCACTGTGTCTGAATTGTAATTTGTTTGACTTTGAAACTTGATTAAGGAAAAAATATTCAATAAAAAACTATCTAACAAAGTGGAAGAACTAGATATCAGAGTTAAAAATCTAAATTTGAAAGAATTAGAATTTTATCCTTCATGGAAAAAAAGTTATGCGTTATACGGTGTGCGTCACTTTTTAAAAATGTTGTTTTCTGAAAAAATCTATTTTCGTGGGAGATGGAAAAATAAGTGTAATTTGATTCCAAAAATTTTGAAAAAAATATTTTTAGAATCTGCAGACAAAATTTGATGAGACTCTAGTTTGCACCATGTTCAAATTCCTCACAGTTTAGCCGCTATAGGTACCCGAATGTGAAGATTTAGTTAAAAATAATAATTTCAGTGTCCAGTTTGGCCAAAAATTGTAAACCACTATTATGGGATCACCCTTCTCATGGTGGTGCAAGGTGTCAAGTTATTTTGGCGACAAGTTTGGACTATTGTATTACATGCTTCATGTAATTTGAATTCAAGTCCACCCTATGTTGTCTAGGTTTGTGTAGATCCCTAGAAAAGGTAGAAAAGTGTTAATGTAATGTAATGTATATATTCCAAATGTTTAGATACATTGTAAGGAATCAGTGAGTGACACAAGAGTGGAATGTACAATTATGTTAGATGTAAGTGTAATGAATGGAAGGTATGTGGTTAAAGTGTGAAGAAAAGAGGGAGCACCAATATCAGTGGGTCATTCTCAATGTGAGAGAGTGTCTAGTATGTTTCTAGTACATGTCAGAGTTAAATTTCAAATCCACCATTATCTCTATATTCTGGTAGGATTGGTGTTCTACCTATTGTATTATTTTGTCTAGGGATTGGTGTCTCTGTAGGTTGGTGCCTACATATTCATTTGGGGATTAGTGTCTTTGGTAGGTTGGTGCCTACATCACATTGTAAAATTTAACTTATTATATTCTTGCTTGTGGGAGTTTCTCACCATGGTTTTTTTCCCATCTTGGGGTTCCATGTAAATCTAGTGTTATATGTTATCTTGTGTTGTGCTTTAATTACTATAAATTAGTTGTAAAGGTTTCCTGAATTGTTTTGATCTATTGATTCACATTCCCTCTCAGTAGACTATGTACCCTTCAAAAAGGAATTCTAAGTGGGATTGCAAGTGCATACATACCTACTCAAATAATTTAAGTTATTTTTGTGTCTACTTTTTCTTCCATCCCCTTATGCAAATCCCATGCAAAACCCAAAAGATTAACAATTAAAATGCAACCTAACTAAAGAAAGAATTATGGAATCCCTTTTTGATGATTTTATTAGTTGAGCATAAAAACCTTTTAAAAATGATGATGATAAGAGCCTTGTGGATTAAGGTGAATATAATGATGATACCCTTGATTACATAATTTTGAGCAAGATTTCCATAAGATTTATTTTTCTAATCATAAAAAATATGTACATCCTTTAGACCAAGAACATGGATAGTATTTTTCATCCCATAGTCCAAAAGTGAATATCTATTAGTTGTTCTTATGGTAACCTTGACATGGGAAACAACATTATAGGACAAGTCCTTCAAACTCAATTTATATTTGAATTCCAAGCCCTTAAAAAGTAAACCAAATATTATCCTCCTATGTAATTCCTTCACCATGTAAACCTTCACAAATGAATCAATGATCTAATCAATAGTCCTATAAATAATCTAGTCCTTATCTAAAAATCTATGAAGGATTTTATCCAAGGACTACTAGTGAAGGATAATTATTAACATAGAAATATAAAAGATTAGGAGTCATGCAACACCCCCAATCCAATCCCTTCCTCCTTTGTAAAGTAAAATTATATCATTGGTAAAAAAGTCATGAAACCAAACTCTATCAAGGTTATCTAAGATCCCTATCACTATCCTCACCCAAATTCAAATTTCATCATGCAAGGATATTATCAATCTGAATCCCTATTACGTATGTTCAAAATACCCTAGATATATCATCCCTATAAGTCAAATTTTGCAGGAAGAAAAATAAATAAAGTCCATGAGACCCACAAAACA